>JAFFZR010008574.1:0-62652 GCA_018397195.1 Lethrus apterus | reverse complement strand
TTTATCTTTTATACCTGTATAATGTATAAACAATCGTTACATTTGTTTTCAGTTTAGGTGCTTTTAATTTACCTGCACGACAATTTTATCCCTTAAGCCGCTTAAGCTTTCTAGAGTTATAATGACTGTCCATCAGAAGTCATTTTTGTCAATGTGACGAAATTACCTATTGCTCCCTACTGTGAACCCTTCACACCCTTTGATCGTGTTACAAAAATGTATAGGACCATTTTGCTTCCTTGGTTTTCATGAGGTTGAAATAACTGTTTAAAATGTCCTTCTAGCATTTCAAAAGCATTCAAGCTGTCTCGCAAATTTCGACGTAACAGTCGCATATAATTTCTAAAAAGTACATTTTTGTTAATATGCACAACAAAGCTTGTTCTGAATTTCTTACCTATTTTCTTCCTCCTCTAATAAAACACCAATAAAAATAGGTAAAATTTCATTATTCATATTTGTTGTTTGTGTATTCGCGATGTAACATAACCAAACATAACGCAAACAAATGTCAAACTGGTCAATTACGACCATTATCGTAAGCTACAGGGACCCCGACCCGTCATCGTTATATTTACGATTATCGAAGCCAAATCGAAGCGAGTTAACAGACTATCGTTAGCTAGGTGAACGCACAGAATTGCAATTTGTCTGTAGGATCGTAAACGCACTACGATATGATCGTAAATGTCTTACAGACATGCACAGAATCGACCCAATAATCTATAGATGAAGTCGTAAACATCACGAACCCACGATAAGGCCGGTGCACCAGCTTTGTCAGGCTGTGGACAACATTATTTGACACCCGAATCCGACTTGCATTATGGCCTATAAGCAGACACAGACTAATGCATTATGGCACACACCATAACTGCCATGACAGGCATAGGTGTCTAACCCGGCAAGCAATAATCGCTCACAATAAACGTACTGACTACGGGTAATAACCCAGAAACCAACGTTGGTTTGCGGATGTGAGCGACTAATGCAAGTCGACCTCGTGTGAAACAAAGTCATATATTTATAATAAATGTTAAAATAATGTTCAAATTTCTGATGATGTCGAAAATACAAAACAATTTAAAATTTATTATTCTTATAATACGATTCTTATCTTATTACTCGTGGTTTCTATCAATTTAAAGTAACACTTATATGTAAGAAGAAATGAGTTGAACGTACACGAAAAATGTCATGTGTAAAAATGCATAAAAGTGTTGAACAAAGTATAAAGAAGTTTTAAGCGAAATGAAAAACTGTGAGGAAAAAGTCTGAGATATTGAAGGACAGTTAAGCATGAGATTGTAATAATAAAAAACGATGTTTAGCGAATAGTACCTCTGAAGTATAGAACGTCGGGAAGAAGGTGAAAAAAGCGATTAAATAAAACATGAATATAGAATGAATACAGAATGCTATTTTTATCCAAATGGATTGATTTAACTTATGCAAGCAAGATGTCTAAAGGGTAGGAATAAAATCTGGTAGAGGTGATAAATTTTGACGTAATGGTGGACAAAATAATATACTAATATCGTTAATTAATTTAAGAGATATAATCCTTGTAATGCCCGTTCCATGTTTAAATTAATAATTTCCATTTAATATACCGAATAATTAAAGTACAGCTATTAAACACCACACCAAAATATATGTAATTACGAGGGTAATTAACATTTGAAATTTGTACCATTGTTGGTAAGAGTCGTACTAGAAAAGCGTAAAATTTAAATAACGTAGAAATTATTAAGTTTCAATAATTAGGTGTAATTATCTGCGTTAATTTATATGCTTTGTCTCGACACTTCTTATGCCTGAAGTCATTTAAAACAAAAGCTGAGCTCTGTAAAATATCGGACATTCATTTGCGGTAACCAGACTGAATATGAACAAGTATGTCATGTTTACGTATAGTGTGATTTTATTTAGATAAATCATGGGATATAACATACTTATTATTTAATTAATACGTTAATTTAATCGTTGCTTTAAGCTCAAAACTACTATATTATATAACAGATTTTAATTATTTCAAATTTTATAGAATTACCTTATGTTCATCTGGTAATAAACAATAAAGGCTTTGAGATTTATAAAAGAAACCTAGGAAATTTCTATTTTAAAGCAGAAATATTTCACGAAGTGTAAGCTGATTTAAATTCAAAGGAGGACTTGGTGTTGGGAAAGAGGTGGAGGTGCCTGAGCGAAACAGGTATGGGGATTAAAAATTTGAAGAGACTGAAGAGAAAATTGGTAATGGCGGAAATGGGATAAAGATGAAATATGAGTAGTTATGCAATATCTTTTATAATATGCCAAATAAAGGTTCTTTTTTTATTAAAATTAATTGTTATACAAATTTTCCCATAAATACATCTGTTACAACTATTATAAATTTAATGAATATGAAAAATGATCATAAACTAATACATGTGAAAATACGAAACGTTTTTCACATTAGTTAATAACAATGCACTGGAAGCCGCATACACTATTATAAGATTTAAATACCTGTAAATTTCTGAAATGTTATAGAAATACTAAAGGAACTATCTAATTAATTATTAATAATCTTGGATGTTACAGAATTACGATTACATACTGTTTGTTCATCTTGTTTCAATGGTTTCAATTGATTTTCTTATGTGAATGCGATTTCTTACCTCAATAAAAGCGTCCCAAAACCTGAGACTTCAAATTCAACTACAAGTCTCGAGTCGCAACGATACATAGGAGATTCAAACGAATTTCGCTTCAAACAGACACTGTTTTGATTTATATGTAAATCATATTTTATTTTGTTTGGAGAAATAAATTCAACAAATACTGAATTTTATTTCAGAAAATAAAAACTTAATAAAATACATTTTTCAAACTCCATGTCTTCCACCTGAAGCAGTTAACGTTTTAAGCCAGTGCAGTGGTGCCACACACGCGGCCCGCAAGATCAAAGAATGCGGCCCGCTGCCCATGAAGTTAATTTAAAATAATAATAAAAAAAATGTAAACATTGCAAGTTATTAAATTTTTTGAGTTTCAATTAAGGAGCGAACACAATCCATACATCTACTCATTGGAATTTCAATTAGAGAATATGAGTTTGACACCACTGTTTTAAGCAATTAGATTTGGAACCGCTACAATAAACGAGTGCGTAAAAAAATCAAACAGAATACATTAAATATACAGTGTTTTTTTTTTCAGAAACGTATTCTAACAGCTAAATTAATGAAAACGTATTTTCTTTACTTAATAAAACTATTTCAAGAAAGATTTTATGTTTACTTTATGTTCTAGGCATGTTTTATGTAATCTTTCAGTTTAATTTTTTTTTTGCACTCAGACCGTTTTGAATCTCCTCTCTTCAGTTGTCCGTAGGTAGGAAAAGTCACTTACATGAAAAAAAAAAAACATCAGAAACGATTAAAACGTCTATAATTTACGTAATTACATCATCAAATTACTTGTTTAACGCATCAATTACTGCAATTAATTTGCAGGAAACAAAATCTAAATTCATAGACCTTAATTTACGTTCTTTGCACAATGTTGAATTATGCAATTGTAAATTTCATATTACATAGAAAGTAAACACAATTTATTCAATTTCCAAGAATTTATAAAATACCTTTCTATTCTTATACGTTTTTTCGCAATTTATTATTCGCGAGATTATTTTTTAATTGTAACGAAAAATGTTTCCTGAACGAATAGAGAAAATAGAAAAAAATATTACAAAACGTACAAAGAAGGAAAACTGACCAATTGGTTGATGTATTTTTCTAATTAATTACATCAACCAGTGAGTTTTTAAGTTTTATTCCCTTGATAATAAAAAAGGTAGAAGAAAGCTCGGATAAATAAGTAAGTTGATAACAATAAACAATAAAAAAATCAAATACTGTTCAAAGCATTTGTATATGAACTAAATATGCATGCAAGTTTGTCCCCTGATAGATCGAAAAAAGGATCGCAATAAAAATAATTCAGTTGTTACACCTTTTATTTTTTCAAAAAGGCATCCGAATAGATTTGTTTCTTGCGACAAAAATAGTGTTATTACCTACTAAAATACGTAAAAACTCTTATTGCTTTAAGTAATAGTCGTCAAAACACTGAAACATGCCTGGAAATAACTTCAAATAAATAATAATAAAAAATATATAATGGTAAGAGGTGTTGATCTGTAAGTAATATACAGGAATAACGTAAAGGTTGGAACATATTCGATAAAATCTTCATTGGGCAAGTAAGAAAAAAATGCTCGGACAGGTCGATTTTCTTTTCAATTGTCTATTTTTTGTATACGTATATTCTGTTAAATTGCAACACCCTGTTTTGATAGTACCACTTGAAAAAGTACATTTTTCTCCGTATATACGCCAATTTTTATGGTATGTTACATAAGAATATTTTCGAGATATTTATTATTAATATTTAATAACCCATTGTTGCATTATTTTCGTTCCGACACTGATCGCAGCTCCTTTTTTTTATAATATGTACCTATTATGCTTAGTGAACAATACAAAACGTCACTGTCAAATATATGTCACAGTCACTGTCAAATTTTTCCACGAAATTTTATTTCATTAAATTGCAATGAATACCAAAGCTCTTTTTCTCGAAAATATTGTATTGCGCAATATCTGACAGTGACGTTTAGTTTTGTTCACTAAAGTCACGTTGCTAAGCATAATAGGTACATATGCAAAAATAGGAGCTACGATCAGTGTCGGAGCGAAAATAATGCAACTTATTAAACATTAATAACAGTAAATATCTCGAAAATATTCTTATGTAACATACCATAAAAATTGGCGTATATACGCAGACAAATGTACTCTTTCAAATGGTACTTTCAAAAGAGGGTGTTGCAATTTAAAAAAAACAAGTGATGACGTCATAACTCGAACATAGATGTCGCAATACAAAATATACGTATACAACAAAATAGACAATTAAAACAGAAAATCGACCTGTCCGAGCATTTTTTTTTTTTTACTTGTCCAATGAAGATTTTAACGAATATGTTCCAACCTTTACGTTATCCCTGTATAGAAATAATATACAGGCTGTTCTTTAAATAAGTACAAATATTTTAACAGGTGATAGCTGACCTTGACCCAAACCCATATCCGCAAAAACGGCGGTCCTATCTTCATTTTAAATTTTCGTGAAATGTCATTTTTTTATGTAGGTATTCGGTTCTAAGTACGGTCCTGTGTCCATTTCAATATGTATCGGGTTGAAAATCAACTTCCTTTGGCGGGAATAACATGAAATGTTGCAAAACAACTTTTATTGATGATAATTCGGCCTTACTTTCATATTTTACTCAAAACTTAAAATATTTTTTTCTGGCACACCCTTCAACATACGACCGTCATTTTTGCATATTTGGGGTTGGGCTATTGTCAGCTATCACCTGTTAAAATATCTGTACTTATTTAAAGAACAGCCTGTATAATAGAGAAATAAGTGAAACAGTGACTCTCCGTATGCATTACAAAGGGAGCGTTTTTCGAAGAACTGAAGAGACTTTCAAGCATTCTGTCGAAGGGGTTCGGTCATCGCACTGAATAGAAACATTGGCAGTTGAACCCCTACCATATCAGACCCTTTCGTCAGCTAATTTCCAAGCAAGGGTTATTTTTTTAAGACACAGCAATGGATCACTTCGGATCTGCAATTTGTGAGCAACATCTATTTACTGATAAGACTTTTTCCGCCAGGGACGAAATCGTCAATTGCTATAACTCGGATGTCTGCTATGATGAAAACACTCACACTAATTTGGAATTGCGGTGACCCTTTGACAGAAACGGACCATCTGATTGGATTTTACATATTGCCCATGCGACTGTTAGAAGCATCATGGCTATTTGCATCGTTATCGCTTAAAATTTAACTAAAGCTTAAAATTATATTTTTCATTATTGTGTCAATGAACTGTATGGATATTAAACGCAGTTTAAAACTTAGTGAGAGCGGTGCAAACTGCAATCAATGTCTCAAAAATGATTTAATCATGAGAGCGCACTTGTTCATTTCCTTATGGCTATTAGACAAAATTTAAGTATTCTGTAAAGTTCTAGAAAGAGAACAGTTGGTTAGTAAAACAATAACATTTTATGTTATGGCAGCAAGTTTGGACAGTGAATACAAGAGTCAAAAGAAAGTTAAGGGCTATAGATCGAAGAACAAATGAGAAGAATAGAAAGAGGATGAATGCCCAAGCATCGGCAATTTTTATTAAGCATGCCCGAAGAGACATCGCCAAGAAGAATCTTGAAATACATGGAGACCTAGTCGATTAACGAAATTATTAGAGAATCGATGCGGGTTCGAGTTCTGGAAGTGAAGGACATGACCGACAGAAATAGCCCGCGTTTGTCAATGGGAAAGTGGTGATAGACCCCATTAAAATATAAAAAAAGAAATATAAAAAATAAAGCCAAGCTGTCCTAAAAACACAGACTACCACAGCCTTTAATTCAAAAATTGATGAGTTGTTCAACATTAATAAAATGTCACTAGCACGAAATAATTTATCAGTCAATCCAAACTGTTAATTGAACGAAACTCAAAATCTGTTGCAGCAATTAGTTCGAAAATGAGGTCGACATTTGACCACGCGGAAAGTAATTTTCTTATTTCATACAAGTCAATGAGTCTTTTACGATAAAATGATATCGTTATCGTTAAGTTTAAAAATTGAAGTAAAATTAATTACATAATTAAAATTTAAAAAAAAATGCTCAATTAAGCAGGTCAGAAATATAATATTAATGTTTCCGTTCGAAAGTGATGCGTATGTGAAAGATCAGAAATTTTTAAGACTATTTCAAATTGTGAACAACAAAATAATAAAATAACTGTAATAATGTAATAAAGTTATGAAAATGAATGGCACAAAAATCACAATTTATATTAATTACGAATATACAGATCCAAGTTTGCATTTTTTACACCATTCCGTTACTCTATATACTCCCCAGTGCAGAAAGCATAGAAGAAAACGTTATAGTATTAATTAATACATTCATTGCAGATAGAAGAGAGTGTACCACACATAAGTCAGTGTATTATTAAATCTTGACGAAGTAACTTCATCTGTTTACATAGAACGAACACGCTTAACTACCGTATTCATAAGTCGGATTCAAAACATTCATCCAACGGGTAAACATTAATTATAAATTTGATTCGTTAGTGATTGATAAGTTTAATTATTAAAAAGTGTTCTGAGTTGTGAACAATTGCTTATTTCGTGAAACATATAACTGTCAAAATAGGATCAGCTCAAAGCTCAACCGCACATGGACGAAATGATTACATTAACGAAGCACACGATGAAGCACTGTGGATGTCTAATGAAAATGCCAAGGGCGCGGGTCAAAGAAAAAAGAGGTCAGTTTATCAAATTTGCATTTATTGCTAATCAACTACACGTATGGTCGATAATGACTTTTTTACGAGAAGGTTTTCATAAAGAAAATGAAACCAAATAGAAAATAATCATTTATGTGTATGAATAAAGCGTGTGAAATTAGTTTTACACCGTGAAAGGAAATGTCAGATGCAGACGTTATTTCCCGTACGGTTTATCATCGTTATATTTTTGAATTTACGACGCAAGTACATGTTTTATTTGTGTAAATTAATTTACCGATCGTAGCGCTAAAAAATGTACCAATTATAAGACTTAAAATAGATAATTCTTAGCGTTGAATTGCATGGTTTAACATTAATATAAAAGCGGTAAATGTTATAAATTGTTCTACTAATTGACTTACATTAATTAATAACAAATGCTAAACATAATTAGCGTAACGTAGACGTGGAAAATAAATTAATTGTAACGACTTTACAGATTGACATATTGAACTTTTAAGATAATAATCTCCAAATTAACAAACTTTGCAAACTGGCAAATTTTTGAAACTTTGACATTTTTGTTTTTTAAAACTGGTCAGTTACATTTAACCTATTTAGATTTCAATGGGCTAATATGCAAAAAGAATATTTTCCAGCGTCAAGCAATTATAATTATTATCATTTATTCTTTAACATGCAACCAATAAAAGACTTGAGAAGAATAAATATAAATTTATAACGACACACGGAAGTCGAAACACATTTTATATATTTGTGTGTCGTAATAAAGACATTTTCATAAATCAGGTTTTTATTGGAATTTTTTAGATGACATAATTAATTTCTTCATAATGGAAATAAAAACGTATCAACGCCCTCAGGAAACATATTTTATGTATTTTTTATTTTACTATATTTTAATTTTCTTAAATTTAATTGGATAAAATAAAACAAAACTGTGTCACAGCAAATACCGCTGCTATTTTATGAATTACCTAGTTAAAAATGTTATATATGAAAGTTATTAAATTATTTATTCTTAATAATCCGCAAAATCAGAAAAACAACTGCACATCAAATAATTCAGAGAAAATAAATTTAACATTTTATTCCCTACTCAGTATTATTACATATTCTGAAACTACATGAATTTATCTTTACAACGGTATATCACATGTTTTACTTATTTCATTAATTAACGGCGTATTAGGATAAATAACTAGCGCGTTGAAAACGTAGACAGTGTAAACAATGTGTTGCTTAAACACGTTGAGTACCGGCGACGCACACTTTACCCTTGCATACAAAAATTTAAGTACAAATGCAATGTTTTATTTTTTATGCAAGGGCAACGTGTGCATCGTCGGTACTCAACGTGTTTAAGGAACACATTGTTTACACTGTCTAGGTTTTCAAAGCGCTCAATTATTTATTCTATATTAAAACACTCCAGGAAGTACTAAGGCTAAAACGGATTAAACGTTACCATTTGGTGCAGTTAATACTGTGTAAGTCTTTAGTCAAACACTACAAGTGAAATAGTTTAGGGAATGGCGCATTAAACCTATACAATTATTCATTATTTTATTGTATTGTGTGCATATACAGAGTGTCCACGGAAAAACGAAACACTCTCAATATCTAAGAACTTATTTTTTTTTCTTAAAATCGCTGAAACACGTAAACTTTAGATAGATAGTGGACAACTTTTGGCGAAGAAATGATCCCCATATCGTCAACCCCCTAGCCCCAACTTCAATACAATTATACAAACGTTGCCCAAACTCACGACGTACATTTAGAAAAATGTCCAATAAAGAGGATAAAAAAAATATATTTGGACAAAACATTATTATATTAAAATTTATTCTTACAAGTTCAAGTAAAGAAGAGAAACGACAATTCACTTGTTAAAATAAATTTACAATTGTTTTTCTACTTATATATATATATTGAAGGGAATAATATTCTGGGATTACTGGTCTAGTGGCTTAGTCAGTAGCCTAACAATCTCAAGGTTCAGTATTAGTGGGGGACATTGTAAATTTATATCACAGATTTAAGTTAGCAATGTTTCTGACTTTGAATTGGCCTTCCGACCGACTATTCTGATTAAGCTTTCCACGTTTCCCTAATTCTTGCAGCGTATGCAGGAATAGTCTTCTTTGAAAACTTGGGACAAGTGGTAGGAGGGAATCGAGGGAAAAAAGCATTGGCAATTAAAAAGTTTACAACTTGTATTGTTTTTTGGCAGAATTTTTAAATCTTCTAGCAACTTATTGCAATTATTAGACTAGGATACTTTAAAGTACCTACACTTTTCTTTAGTTTTACATTGAAGTGTGTGAACAAGTAAGTTTAGAAACTGTATCAAATTTTGTCTATTTATGAATCCATTAAGATGAAAGCTGCATTCGTCACGGAAACAAATATGTTTGACTATTGTTTGCCAATTCATTGGCGGCTTTTACTTTTGTTGCAACTGATGTTTTACAATGGATGGCTGCATATTAGCGAACTCTGTTTGTTCTATAAGCCATGGATGACCAACAAGTCGATCGCTATCGAAGTGATTCGAGGGTTGTATGGGTTGGGTTCGCTCCGTAATTAAAATTCAAAAGGTAGAGTAGAAACGAGTAATGCTGGACGATCACAGCATTACTCTACCTTTTGAATTTTAATTAAGGAGCGAACCCAACCCATACAACTCTCGAATCCTCGAATATTTATCCCAAAATTTTAAAAATCGTACTGTTGAATTTCAGTTAGGGAGTGAACTCAACCCATGCAACTCATATATCTTTAGTAGGTGATCGAGACACATTTAAAAAAAAAGTCGATCATATATAAAATGAAGTGAACTGCAACCTCAATAAACCTCAATAGTAAAACTGGAACCTATAAATCTTGTAATCTTCGCACGGTCGCCGCTGTTGCCTATTGAACTTCTTCAAATTCTAAGTAAAGTTTTATTTTTTAAGGATGGAATTTTCTAATATCAGTAAATAATGAACCTCATCGTCATCGAAAAATACCAGTCGAGACATTGAGCAGTTCTGCAGATAATAAAGTTGGATTAATGACAATTTGTACAAGAATATCAATTTGATTTGTCCTCAGTAATAACTTTCGAGGTTGAGTTTCCATTCTTATTAACTATTGAACCAGTTTTTTGCCACAAGTTCTGTCATATATGAGAAAAATTTTTTAGATCATATTTGTTGATTCTGTAAGAATTTCTATAATTGTGTGTAAATTTGTTAGTATAAATAAATTATTTTTATTGAAAATAGCAAGTCTTCCCTATAATGCTAACATTTTTTTTCTTGGGGTTATTTTAAGTTCAGATTTGATTTGTCCGCCTGCATTATTTTAATAAATCCCAACAGTTTTAAAAATGTTTTAGCATAAATGTCATTAGTTTTATATAATCTTTTCATTAATAATCTTATTTTTATTTAATATTTATTTAGTTTAAGAAAAAAACGAGGAGAAAATAGCACAGTAGTGAAAATTTAAATCCATTAAACTATTAGAGCGATAAAATCAATTCGGACTAACTTACAATCTTGGAAAGATCACTGCAATTTAAATAACACAAGATGCCACCAGAAGAAATGTAAACAAGTTAGGAATATGAGCGTTGAAATACTAATTATGGTTAGTTAATTGAAATTCGATTAGTGAAATTACTATGCGTCCTACGTTATACAGAAAGTGTGTACATTAGCAGATTCTGGTCAATGTGGTCAAAAGCTTTCGAAATACAAATTCATTTGAAAGCCCGTTTCAAAAGTAATCATCTGGTTCAACTAAATTGAATTATCCTTTATAAACGATAAACTAATAAATGATTGATTAAATATAAAATAATTTATCCGAATACAATATAAAATTGTTAAAATGGTTAAATAATAGTGATAGACTACGATGATATTATGACCTTCATGTGAGTTCATGTGTTAATTTGTCTAAAAATTAATTCAAGTTTGTCAACAAATTAACTTGTGGTATTTATAAAAGCATATAGAATCATTTCTATGACAATCGTACAAAACGTACTGTGAAACAATATTGTAAAAAAATGTTAAACTATATTTTCTCATTAAAATAATAATGAAATATTACGAAAATAAACGATATTGTGTCAAATCTTTTGAATCTGCGTAATGAGAATGTTATGAAATGTGTCTGACACACACAATGAATAGTTGCAATAAGTACTTGTCGTGTGGAAAATTCAATAATACAGTGAAATATCACGTTTAGTAACAAATGTTCATGTCATTTAATATATTAGGGATATAAACTAACACATAAAACTGCAAAATTATTGATTTGTTGCATCTCGTTTAATAAGTCAATAAAATTATGGCTCGAGCCATGACATTTTCCAATTATGAATTAGCAAATGGAATTCTATATTCAAATCGTGCGTCGTTTACAAAACTGAAAAGCGTTATGGAAAAACCAATTACATTTTGGATTACCAATTAAAAGAGATAGAAAATTAACTCGAGTTTCTCTGCAGAATATTAAAGTTGTGAAATTGAACTTTGTTTGCATACATGCAGAAACATATCTTGATTAAAAGATGTTTATGTGTGGAGAATTTCAGTAATTTGATAAGTTATTTTTTTAATATTACTTGCAATTTCATAATTAATTTACAAAATTAATAATATTTATCACGAAATGGTGGATTGGAGGTGGCTTTCGGTGCATCAAATGATTCATAACATGCAATATTACCAAATATGTTTCAAAGCAGTTAACTTTCTTAAAAAAATATATTTTTCTAATAGGGATCATTCAGGATAAAATGTATCATTTGTGTTGCATTGGCTGTTAATAATGTCGTATTCCCATCGTAGAAATTTATATAATTATGTAGAACATGTAATTTCTGGAGTTTCTAAATCAACATAAAGTCCAAAAAAAAAAACATCTTTCCACATCGGATATCTCTAGTTCATTCAGTTCATATTTTAATATTATTAGTGTCAATATTATTGCACAACTCGAGTTTCAATTTAGTTGCACGCTCAAGAAAGAAAAAAAAAAGATAAATATTTTAATATTTAAAAAAAACATATATATACGTCATCTCTCTATGTGTAAAGTTTATACTTTTCGTGCTATGGTTTTTGAAAAATATTAGAAGAAATATAATAATTTAAAAAATTATGATAAAACTGTGGACATATTGTTTTCACCAATTTGAAAGAATAAATGGTCCGAGAATTGGACACCAACAACTCCTTAAGTTAATTAAATGACAAATGTTTTCAAAAAGATTTCTTTTCATTTTATTAATTGAATTACATTTTATTTTTGCTACTAAATATTGATAACCAAAGTTACAGAAATCGGTGAATGTGTACAACACATAAAGTTATTTACTACAATTTTTACTTCAATAGTAGGGAATAACCGTTTCTGGATAAAACTCCCCCTTCCGTATGTGCGGAAAGAGACATTTGAAAAACATAATTTCCAAAAAATTTCATAGGCTTTGCATTGGTTATGAACAGATTTTAGAGATTACTGTCCCAATTGAATAATAATTTAAGTCTCTTTCTCCGCGGCTAGATTATGTTTTCCCAAGTGTAAGACTCTAGGGTTCAAATCTATTTATGTTTCATGAGAATTTCACAAAATTACCATAACTACGCATCAAATTTCATGCATTTTATTTTCGATTTAATTATAAATAATTATATGTTCAATTTTAGTTTGCTCCAAATTTTCTAAATATTAATGTTCATTCTTTCAGTTTTCTTTTATTCGGTGCTTTTTTAACTTTTATAAAATTTGTTTTTGAATTGTGCAGACTACATATTTATTTAGTTGGAACTTTAACAAGCAAGACACGCAAAAACTTATAGAAGCTGTAAGTTTTCGCAAGAAAACTTTTAATTGTGTAACATACAGGATGCATGACAAGTTCGTTTGTAACATTTCTTAGGTATTTTCGTTTTTCGTTTCGATAAAATGGTCATATTCCATAAATTACAATTGTTTCTTAAGCGTTTGTGAATTTGCGGCCTTTGCAAAATAACAGTCCCAGTTCAAATTATTTTATTACACAATTAAGTTATATTATCTTGTCTTAGGATATTGTTGAGTTCTTGGAGTGGACATAATTTTAATAAATAAAAAATTAAAATGATTTGACATAAAATAAGTAATGAACTACAAACAAAATTAAGAAACACTTGCTGTTTGATTTAATGATCACAACTTACCACACTCTAAAAAAAATAAATAATATCAAAAAATATTCATTGAACAGAAATGTAAATTTAAAATCGTCTTCCATGTTATCTACATTACTGGTTAACTTGTCAATCGATAACTGTACATGCCAAAGTGAACTTAACAATAGAATTTACAGTTGAATTTCTATGAAAGAATCATGTCTTTGTTTATTTACGAAGTGCTCTGCGGCTTAAAATCATACTGTATTGTGTTTTATGTCATGCATGGTAATAAAACTTCATGAACTTTAGTTATTGCCAGGAAGTTACCTCTTAATGCTTTCAATGTCAATATGAAGCCATTTACTTTACACAGCTAGGAAATTAATAAGTATCGAATATTAAAACGTCTATATTTACTTTGTCAATAAAATCAGTATTCATCATTGTTGTTAGTTTTATTAGGTTCTAATCTATATAAATAAAAATCAATGTATGACGGAGCATCACTTGAAAACGGCTCGACCGATATGGCTGATTTTTTTTGTTGTGTTCGTAATTGTCAGGACAAGTATTGTACGAAAATTTTTGAAAAATCCACGGAAAAAGTCTGAAATTTTGATGGTATTTATAAAAGAAAAAAATCTACGGACCGGCGAAAGCCGTACGATGTCACACCTGTAACAGGTAAAAACATGTCCTGAGACTGAGCGACAGCAACGCGTGGCCGGGACCAGCTAGTTGAAAATAAAAATGAAATGCCCGTCTGTTCTGACTTTTCTTAAAACGAAAACAAAAAACTGATCTTCTGTTATATGTTGTTAGGTTTCTTTTCTTCGATCAACAATTTTAGTTATTTCTTGTTGCTATTTTTGGAGTGTGAAACATTATTTTTTTAAAGAAGTCTTCGTGCACTTTTCCAGATTCGTATATTCGACATTATATTATCCTATGGTTTCTTTTGGCCTTGTTTGTTTTCAAGTCCCGTTGTGTTCTGATGATCACGCCTTCTTTCTCATTTTCATCAATTTAATCGACTTAATTTTTGTATTGTCTTCGTCATACTAGGACATTTCGGTGTATCGTTTCCATTCTTTTCTTCTTGTCTGAATAATATATATCCAGTTCACCTTTTATAATTGGGCCTATCTTTTTATTTCATTATAAAGCTGATCAATTATTCATTGTTTAAAAACATTATCTACTTTTTCATACTTTTGTTCTATATATTTTTCTTTCATTCATTCATTCTTTAGTGTATTCTTTATTAATTCGCGGTATTTTCGTTTATTTCCCTCAATATTTGTACTTTCTTCCTTTAAGGAACAGTAATGTCATTTCTAATCTCGTAGTTGCTATTCTTTCAGACCTTTTATCTACTTTAAGTTTTTGTGTCCTAACAGTCCCTTTATCCATTATTGTTTCAATTTCTGTATTTGCCACCTTTTCTGTTCATCCCTTATTAGTTTTTTAAGTTTTAAATTATTTGTCATCATAACCCGATTCTGATCACTGTGTATACAGTGTGTCATAGGACGTTTACAACAACCGATATCTCAGAGACGGTAAGTCTGATTTATTTCAAATTAAGGATACCTGTTTGAGCCTTAGGGAAGATCATTTCTGTAATATTAAACCTTCATTCTTTATTTCCACTTCTCAGCAACAAATAATGAATTACGAAATTTAAATGGAACAACCTGTATATTGTTTTATTATTCGAAAATACACATTACAACAAATTCAATAGTACAATTTTGATAACATTTTGGTTAGAAAAAGGCAGATATCGACACTTATAAATGATGATGCCCATGGAATCAAAAATGATAAGAGCAACATGTAGCAGAAACCTTTTAAGACGACTTGAATTATGCACAGCTAACAATGGTTACCAAATTGAAGATGTTTTGTAATATTTGATTAATTGAATCCTCTAGTTTCAAAACCCCCTAAATCCACTTTTGTGACTTTTTCAGAAATTAAGAATAACTGTGTAACTAACTTGGAGCGGTGACACGTTAATGATTTTTTTCCCCCCAAATTGCTTTACAGTATTAGATTCTAAAATGACACCGCGGACAAACAATATACTTACAAGAAAGTCACAATTTTGAAAATAAAAATGGATTTAGTGGGGTTTGAAGCCAATTATTGAATTTATTGGAATTTGGAAGTCAATATTGTGGATTGCGTGTGTTTCGATTCCGAACAAAGTAGGTTTGAAAAAAAGGGAAAGCGTAACAATGAAAAAAAAAACCAAAGAAAACTTTTTATTATTTGAAAAACAACAAGAACGAAATGAAATTAGACTAATAGATCCGGATTTATATTACCCAAAGTTCCAATAGATTTGGTGGAGTTTGAAACTAAGTCAAATTTTAACAGTGAATTCTAATTGGAATTTGATGGATTTGACATTATTATAGTTTACAAATCAGTAGAGATTTTCATAAGGATTCTGTTATGCTATCTAACTCATAACATTAAAAATGGATTTAGGGGGTTTTGAAACTAGAGGACTCAATTGTTTTAAATACATATTGAATGTTCTTTCAAATAAAATTATGCATATTTCTATAGCGTTCATTATTTACGGAAAGAGTAGAGCAAATGTAAATAGTATAATTTGTACAATGAACGGTTTCTATATCCTCATATCGATAGCTCTAGTTTATAGTTTATATCGAATATATATGCCAAAAACAATGGCATCGATCAATTACTTTCAACATAAATAATTGATTCCACGGGTGTCTTTTCGAATATTTATAAGTGTCGATATCTGCCTTTTCTAACCAAAATCTTGTCAAAATTGTACTATTGAATTAGTTTTAATGTGTATTTTCGAATGATGAAACAATATACAGGCTGTTCCATTTAAATTTCGTAATTCAATATTTGTTAGTGAGAAGTGGAAATTGGGAATGAAGGTTTAATATTACAGAAATGATCTTCCCTAAAGCTCAATCAGATATCCTGAATTTGAAATAAATCAGACTTACCGTCTCTGAAATATAGGCTGTTGTAAACGTCCTGGGACACCTGTATAATCAATAAAAAAGTAATAAAACGTTCAAGTATAATGATAAATCATAACTGTCATAAAAGAAATGGTATTGCGATAGCCATCAAATTACAACTTGTCAATGAGAACATTGAGGATAATAAAGACGGTAAAGAACTATTTGTAATTCAAGACTTGTTGTCGTAATAGATTGGAACTCATAAATTATTCGAAGCTGGTTAGAATTTTTCGGATTTGTGAAGTTATATAGTAGTCGCGAGTCGTAAATAGATCATTAATTTACGTCTGATTTGTTGAAATTAGAAAAATATTTCTTTGCAATGGACCGAGGATTATTTTTTATTTATTCTGTAATTATATGACAATTAAGTTGACATGTCGCAGGAAGTATACAAAAGAACTAAATATTAACTGAAAATGTTAGTATTATAAGACATAAATTTATAAAAAAAACTTATCATCATAGAGCTTGCAAATCGAAATAAAATTTATTTACGAATTTCTGACAATTCTGCTCCTTGTCCATAATTTAATTTCTAGAATCTCTGTATATATTGCTATATTTAGATTAATATAATTAATTCGAATCGTTACTTCTTACAAAACAAGTCTGGTCCTTTCAAGTATGGAGTTTACCAAAATCAATATTAACAACAATATTAATTTAAACAAATTAAAACTATCAAACTTATTTACTTACTTAACCACTCCCTCTACCTTACAGTGTAGAGGGTTAAGAGTTGAGTCCTGTCCTATATCTGCCTTTATGAACTCCTTCCACGCCTTCATATTTTTGCCTATTTTCTAGGCACTTATCCACCCAGTACCTTTTTCTTTTATCACCTTTCCTATTTCATCATCCCACACCTTCCTTGGTCGGTCCCTTTTGTACGTGCCTTTTGTACGTTTGTCTCCCATATTACTTTCGCAAATGCTTCTTTTCTAGTTTATGCCCGATTGTTGCGTTTCTAATCTTATCAACCCTAATCACTCTGATTATTTGTCTTAGAAATTTCATCTCACTGGCAATTACCACGCTATATTTCTCTGTCATATTTCAGGTTTCGATTTATACCTTAATTTTGGTTTCCTTACCGACTTCTTTTTTATTTATGAAAGTATTTAAAAGTGCATAATACACTTATATTCGCCATTCTTATTCTATTGGCAATTTCCACGTTTATCCATCCTTCCTTTTTTACTACCAAGCCCAGTTACTTTTTGTTATCCACTTACTGTATGTTAGAATCATCAATTTCGATCTCGCTGTTACATACCTATAACCATGACTTCCGTTTTGTTTTTGTTAAAACCATATTATACGCCAGTAGTTCGTTTTTCCAGGCCATTAGGTTTTCTTCTAATGCACCCCTTGTTGGTCCCTAATTTTTATAGCTATTAGTTGTCTGTGCTCAATATTAATTCCTTTTGTCCTTTGTTTTACACATTTCGATATTTGATCCACAACTATGAATAGTAAGGGACTCAGTATACTGCCTTGTCGCTCTCCTGACAAAATTACTAGTTCAACTGTAGATTCCCTTAATTGCATTTTTTAAGTCCGTCGGTATTTTGCACTTTTGTAACACATCCCAAATTCCTTCTCTATTTACCGAGTCAAAAGCTTTCTGAATATCTATCGCACATGTGTAAGTATTTTCTCCGTTTTTGATGAATTTCTCGCTTATTTGCCTGATTACAAAAAATACCATGTGTTTCTTCCTTTTCTAAATTCTGCCTGTGTATCCTTTAACGTTGGTTTTATTAATACTCTTGGCCTTCTTTCTAGTATTCGTCATTATACCTTACAAACCACACTCAATAGAAAATGAGTGAAGTTTTCATACTCTATCATATTTCCGTTTTTGTGTAGTGTTGTTGTTACCGCTGTTTGCCAGTCTTATGGAATATACTTATTTTTCCAAATTCTATTCAATTCTATTAGTACCACTTTCCCTTCCGTACCATTTTTTTTTAATAATTCCGGTTTCACACCATGATTTCCAGCTGCCTTCCCTAGTTTTATTGCCTGTGAGCACTCCTCTGTTATTATTTCCACTGCTTGCTGTTCTACTTGTTTTCTCTTCATATCTTCTTTATTTCTGTGTTTGCATCCTTCTTCTGAACTTGACAAAAATAATCTTTCCATCTTTGTTTAGTTTAGTTATTTTTAACAGTTTTCCGTATTTATCTTTTGCCCAGTGCACTTCGAGCGTCTTTTCTTTTCTTAGACTTTTGAACATCCTGTATATTTTTTCCTTCGCCATACCTTTCTAGGTCTTTTCCAAATCATTCCCATGCTTCGCCTGTACATTATTATCTTTTACTTTTTTTCTTTGTATAGTTTATTATCTTCAGTAGATTTTGTTGTAAGGTATTTCTGCCATAATTTCTTTTTCCACTTAATTTATTGTTTAATTCTTCATTCCATTTTTCTTATTAGGTCTTTTTAAAGATAATGAAGAAAATTATACGTTATATGTATTAAATAAAAATGTGACAAGCAACTAAACGAAGACAACCTAAAATTGAAGAACATTAAAAAAATAATGTAAAAATGTAAATGATATTATGATTGTTAAACATAAAATTGTATTTGTTGTCCGTAAAACGATGTTCCATTTATACAAATGTGATATTTGAATTATTACAATAGAAAACGCATAAAGAAAACGCGTGCCAATTTTTATGATCATTAATTGCATGAACCTAATGCTATTTAGAGTAATAATTCTTTATTAAAACTACAGTTACGATCGTAAGAATTTATTGCATCAAAATATAAATAAATAAATAAATAAATAAAATTGGCATGAGCTAGATATTTTATTGCTACGACCGCATCACATTTAAAAATTTAAATATCTGCGACACCAACGGCAAAAATAAATGGAAATATATAATGGAATAAAACTGTGCAATAGAATAAAAATCTACACTTTTTATAAAAAAAGTTCAAATAAAATTTGAAATATTTAAATATTGTAATATACGACCAATTCAAAATTCAAAATGCAAATGGAGCAGTCTTTTTTCATATTCCCATAATTACTTTTCTCCCATTAAGAAGGAGGGTCCATTTAGCTATTTCGCCTTTCTTCAATACGTCCTGACCGTCTGCCTCTTTCGATCTCCTTACTGCTTCCCGCTTCAAGTTCTTTCCTTCAACCGTTCTTCTCAGCGCTTATTCCCAGATAAATCAGACTTTTATTTTTTCAGTTTGACCATACCTCCCTCTTCCTCTCCTTCACTATTTCTTCTACTGACCACCCCACTAGATCCTCATTTCTCTCCACGCTAACCTTCAGTTCAAATCTCATCACATTTTTTGTATTTTAATTGCCAATTTATATCAACTTGTTTTTTTTTTGTAATATTATTGTACTATAAATTCACTGTTATTATCACTTGAAATTGACTCCACATTCATAATTTCGCTGTGGATGAAAGTAATTATTTTAATCATGTTATGCTGTATATTTAAAATTAATTGCTTTAATAAAAAAAAAAAAATCATCAACTAATAAAGACGATGGTGATGTAACGTTTAACAGGAATTACAATACAAGTAATAAATAAAATAAATAATCAGAACATATACAGAGTGGCCCACCGAAAACGAAACAGACGCGTTTTCAGGTATTTAGACGATTTTTTTTAAACGCTCAACAGGTCAATTTTCTATGGAAGGGGGAGAAATGTTTTAGTTATTTGTAGTCACCTAGTTGCAACCCTAAAAGAGGGGGGAAGTTCACCATAAAATTTTTAAATGGAAAGTGGTATTTTCAAACCGTATCGTTTGAAAGAGCAATCGATGGGCTTTACAGATGTGTTTCAATTTTTGAATTCTGATCATTACTTCCTAAGTTATTGAGCTCTGAATAAGTATTCAAACTTTTTTCATTTTTTTACCGGATCCGTAACTAACAAAAAGCGAAATGTTTCTAACCGAGTAGATACCACTTGCTATTTCAAAATTTTGGGGCAAAACATGTGTCCTTGCAAAGAAAATTCACATGTTTCAGTATTTTTTAAGCAACTAATCTCCAAGGTGACATAAAAAAATGAAGAAAGTCTGAATATTCAAAGCTCACTAACTCCGGAAGTAATGATCAGAATTCAAAAAAATTCCAACACATCTGTAAAGCCCATCGATTGCTCTTTCAAATGATAGGTTTGAAAATACCACTTTCCATTTAAAAATTTTATGGTGAACGTCCCCCTCCTATTAGGGTTGCAACTAGGTGACAAAACATTTGTCCCCCTTCCAAAGAAAATTGAACTGTCTGAGCGCTTTTTTTTTTTTTTAAGGTACTTGTAAAACCGTCTGTTTCGTTTTCGGTGGGCCACGCTGTATATACTAAATAATAATATTGAAGATTTTAGATATAACATCTAAGACAAGGCGAAAAGACCAGCTTGATAAAAAAATTTTCTTGAAGACATAAACCATAAAGGACTATAGAAATAAATTATTTATTTTAGTACTTACGAAATTATATTTTTGTTCTTATTGGTTGCATGCTTAAGTGTAAAAAGACAAGTATAATTTCAAGCAATTACAACTAAGAATTTGACTTGACATTAATGAAATAAGTAATTATGGAAAAAATGCCCTTAATGATGTAAAATACAAAGTTAATCAGCTTCTGGGGGGAGTATTAAAATGGATCCGAGTGATTCTATTCGCAGTTAAGGAGCATCATTAACACCACAACACCATACCGACATAAATTTTACGACGAAATATGTGGTAGTTCTTTATCTCCAGTTTAAGTGGTTTCATCGGCCTGAACTTCATTACTCGCTTAGTTATTTTTAATTATTAATAATTTTGTTGAAACTCACAAAACATTCATTCTTCAATAAAGAGAATTACATTTCTTTGAAGATAATTGCCAAATATTGCCAGTAGGTCGTATTTCCGAAAGACATATTAAAGTAAAGTAAAGTGTCCATCGATGGCGATCTAAAGTGCTGCAAAATAAATTTTAATGTCATCCTTAAGCTTCCTTCATTTTATTTTTAATATAAGGGTGAAAATAAATAAAATAAATATATTGACCAGTAAATGCAGCGTAATATCTTTTTTAAAATCAACATTTTGATGACGTAGGACTCTTCTAATATACAGCGTGGTGATAAAGTTTGGAACAAAATTCATAAAAGCGATCTATATTGTTTATAAAAAATCGCTCGAACAGGTCAATTTTTGTTTTTGAAATGCCGTCTTCTGACGTAAATTTTTGCTGAATGACGTCTTGGTTTTTGCACAATGACGTCATCATCAATTTGTTTTAATGAAAATCTACACTTTTTCTTCTGTTTTTAATAGACCTTCTTATTACTTAAACGGTGATGTAAAAAATTGGTACCTTATACAACAATTTTTTTTGAATACATGAAAAATTTGCTTCAGATCTTCAATGGCTATAATTTAGTAAAAATAATAATAAGTAAACATCCCAAATTAAAACAAATAACAGTAATTTATGTACCTAAGACGAAGAGTGAAGCTTTAAGGTGCAATGACGTCATTATCGATTACGATTATTATTTTTACTAAATTATAACCACTGAAGATCTGAAGTAATGTGTCATTTATTCAAAAAAAAAAAAATATGTTATGTAAAGTACCAATTTTTTTACATCACTGTTTAAGTAGTAAGAAGGTCTATTAAAAACAGAAGAAAATAGTGGGGGTTGTCATTTAAAAAAAATGATGATGGTGTCATTATGCAAAAACCAATGACGTTAATAAAAAAAAAAAATACGTCAGAATTTCAAAAACAAACCTACAGCCATTCCATTCATCTCCTCTTTCCATACCGCATTTCTGCCCTTTTCAGCTAATCGTTTCACGTCTATCAGGATAACCCCGCCTTTTCACGCCCCCCCCCCCTTCTACTCGTGTTCCAATTTGACAGTCTCGCCCCTCTCTTCTCTTTGCCTTTTCAAGTATCAACACTACCAAATCCTCCTATATTTGTAATTTACATTTCCTGCCTTAATGGGAATCCTTTCTAACACAGTTTCCTGTAGTACGAGATATTCGAGCGTCGATCTTTCCAGTTTCAATTCTTCCTTCACATGTTGTGACCACCTTAATACCGAGTTTAGCATATCACAGATTTTATATCATGTTACCCGCAAATTTGTACAAAATTTAGCAGATCTAGCCATGATTAGAAAAAGGTTTTTTATTTATTTTGAAATGCACCTGTGACTAAATGCCAAAAGTCGACGAGCGTATAGTAAGGATAAGTCTGAATAAAAATTGTATTAGCCCGATTCTTATTAAATGATTAACTAAGATTAATTGTTTATTGTTTTCTAACGTAATTGCTGAGGCGGTGATATCTACGCATTGATAATTAAACCTCTCCAAGCATTGAGAATCAAACCAATAAAACCATTGAGTAATAAACCCACCCAATTATTGATTAACCATTGACAATCGAAGAACATTTTTTCTACAAAATAATCCGTTGAGTACGATAGGAAAATAATATATAAAAATGAAAAATAATTCGAAGTGCAAAGCTTTTATTTTTCTCTGACAGTTACTAATAAAAACATAATAATCAAATCGTCAAATCAAAGCATGTCCAATCTTTCCTTCCGAGACACTCTGCATATTATGCCGGAATAAACAAACAGAAGTAGCGTCCAAAGCAGGTTGATTTTACCATCGGCATCGCAGCCATTTAAAAAAGAAAGATGCATTTTGTCATAAATTTCTATAAGTGAAATAATAATAAAAAATATAACAAACTAAGCAGATTTTTGATTAGATATTACCTTACATCGAAGCTTCATTACGTACGTGCACTTTAACTAAATTTTCAACGCACAGCGTTTTTATCACATAAAGTATTTCAAGCGAATGAATCTTTCTTGTGATTAAATTGCGAATAAGGCAAGCTTTTAAATGGATTATATATTTTTAATCTGATCTCTTTATATACGTACCTTCATTTACTAAGCGCTTTCCGAGTTAAAGCTTCATATATCTTTCAAATATTCTTATATTTGAAGCTATGATTGGCTAGTTCGACAAATTATTTTATAATATACCGGTGTGCCAATTATCTGGGGTCGGTCTAATACGCTTTACCTATTCACTTTGTTAAAAAATGAAAGTAAAAGTTGTTTGCAGTCAAGTACTCTACACCATAAAATTATTCTATAATATACAGTGTGTTTAGTTTTGCCTGTACGTTATACAACATTGTTATTTTAAAGGGGACACCTGTATATCGTCGCATTTTCAGATTCCCCGGTACAAAATAGGGAAAGTTCGTACTAAAGACCCCATACTAAAATTGAGCGGTTTTCGAGATATTCCACTTTTAGAGAAAAAAAAAAAATAGTTTAGGTAGTTCTCTTTAAAAATTAATGACGATTTTATTAACGATAATTGTAACAATGCTTCAAGTTAAACAGCCAATACCAAATATCCTCGTTATATTATACAGGGTGTTTCAGAATTGAAAATCAATCTGTAAAAGGCTAAAACTCGTTTTTTCAAATGGAACAGCCAGTATATTTTTATGCCATTTGATTACGTTTAAGAAATAATAAATTTGTACATAACTCGTCTAAAATACGATAAGGTTGCACATAGTTTTATATTTTTGGAAAGCCCTCAGTAAGACGGTTCAAATGGTGTTACATCCAATCATGATTACCATTAAAGACAAAGAAAAGAAGGATGGTGGCGGGGAAGTGGTAATCACAATTAGAAATCTGGGCTAAGTGTCAAGTACTCCGTAAAATGATGATGAAAAAATGTTTTTGCTTTTTCTCGATAACTTTAAATATAATAGTAACAATCATTTAAAAAAATCGTGAAATTCCAATTTCCTGTTCTACAGCGGAATTGAGATGAGGTAAAAAATTTTAACTACCTACGTGAATTGCTCGTTAAAAATTAGCCTAGCATTGCGTAAACGGTTTTCTCCTAGCTTGTAGGCTAATGGTACTTTATATAGATAAAACAACGAATATAAGACACCTGTACACACACTAGTTTAAAGACAAAGTAAATTGAACGCGTTTCATTGTGTTAAATTTAATGGTAAGAAATTCAATGTTCATTTAAATTAAACCCAGCGGTTGACTTAATTTACATGAACAATTTAAAATTTATTTACATTTAAACAACTATTTTATACTTCTCTTAATCAAATCCGATGCAAATAAATAAACCTGACCACATAATTCTAAATTACAGCTATATTGTGTGAAATAATTTTTCAAAATTCGAACAATCATTTTTTAAATAATCGATGAAATTTACACGACGGGACGTAAAATAAGTACTTTGAACGTATAAATTTGCCCCAGTGTATTTTTACGACAAGCTGCAATGCGGTATTGTAGGTAATATTTAAGACTGTACCAACATGTAATAGTAAATGTTTATCCCCATAATATAAAATTTTAATCTGTAACCATAAACACGACTTACTGTATAACCCAGTGCAAGATAGTTAAGATAAATGTCTCAATATTGTTGCATATTACAACTGATCGGTCAAGCTATAAAATTTAATAAATAAACAAGTAATCAACAATACAGTTAGTTTTAAAATACATTTATTGGTTAAGAACTAATTATGAGTAAATTTTCCAGTGAACATTTCGAACATTACAAACATATTTGATAAACAGAAAGTTTATTTTTGAAATGTGCATTTTCAATAGTATTTTCCATTCTGATATTAAACAATCATAATTTGGTGTTAATTTCAAATAAAACGACGCAATAAAACTATACATGTTCAATGCGGACGAGTTTTGTATGAAATGTGACGTACAATACATGAAATATTATACCGTAGCTGATTTAATGCAATTAAATACCTAGTACAATTTTTGTATACTTTTAAATAAATAAATAGCGACTTTAAAATCATAAATGAGAAGAATTATCAGCATTCTTCTCATTTATTAATTTAAAGTTTTAAAAATATGTTCATGTGGTAAACACATGGGACGATTTTAGAAGTATTTGTCGTTTTTATAAATAAATGTCCTAAATATCACAATTCCACATTCTAAATTCTACTGATGTTTAAATATTTTCGCCAAATGACTCATTGCATTGTTCATTTGAAAATATAGTAAAATTAAATACTTTCATAAATACAATTTATAATTTGCTACAATAAGTGTCCAACTTATTTTATTTTAAAAGTGCTCTAGTTTTTACTGGAAAAAAATCGGTATATTGTTACCTAAAAATTCTTTGTTTTCGTAGAACTTGTCGAAACAAATGAGGAAATGGACAAAATGAAGTAATTTGAAAAATTAAAATGCCAAACACGTTTAATAAATAAATAAATATATACAGTTTTTTATATATTATAGAAAAACGTACAAAAAGAATTTATTTTCAATTTCTATAAAATTTAATTTTTGATATTTAAATTAAAATTATTCTTGGACACATAAGTAAATGGAAAAATAAATTATTTAATATTGACGAAAAAGACAATATGAATATTTTTTGTTAACATCTCTTTCCCAAAAACCGTAAATTTTTTTTAATTAATCACAATATATTATTTTATTTGTGTGCAATGGTGATTTCAGAAATCTTGTCCATGATACTTGTAATTTATATTTCTGTGCAGTCATAAATAAAATAATTATAACTTATTGTAAGTAATTTAGATCCGTAACAGAAAATTTTAAATGGAAAAAAACAGTCGGTTTTGCGGATTTAAGTTTAATAAGTCAACTTTTTAAATCATTCTTGCTGAACAACCAATAATAAAACAAATTACACTTCGTCAATGCATTTTAGTAAAATTTTTATTGGACAGCATTATCTATTGATTCAATTTTTTTTCTTGTTTCGAAGTACGTTTGGCATCTCAACGAAACTAGTCTAACTTCACAAAATGTTCTTTAGTCGAGGCCACGACCGACTTAAATTCAACATCTAATTCCGAATTCGCTTTAAAATAGTATTGCGACGTGTGAACCCTCGGGGAGTTCTAAGCGAAACTTGCTTAGTAAGCCTCGAGGGATTCAAAAAGAAATTATTTAAATAAATAAATAAAATACGAAGTGAAAGACTAAAAATAAAACTGTAAGAAAATTAACGTCAAATAATTCTGCAACAAAATATTAGTGCATATAAATAAATGGGTAAAAGTTGTTCTTTTACGAATTATATGTTTCTTGAAGTGCAGTTTTTGATATTTTGGAAGAAAATGTTTAATAAATAACTTCCACCTTTATATTTATACATTTATGGAAGTTATTTACGAATGTAAGTAAAATATGATGAAATATTTTTCTATATACAGTGAGGACAAAAAGTAAGGAATATTTAAAATAAAAACGAACTCAACCGGTTTTTTAAAAAACGCTGAAACAGGTCGATTTTTGATTTCAAAAATACAAATTAATATGTGCCATTCATCTTCCGACTTTCATTTGTTTTGTAGTTATGACGTCATCACAAAAAAAATAAATGACAACATAGATTTTTTTTTGTGGAATCCGATAGTGATTTTTCTACCCTATATGACAATGCAAAAAAATCATAAGGCTGCATAAAAAAAATTCTGAGAAAAATCGATCTGAAAATTTAATGTTGGGTGGGATTAAAGTATGAAATATTTTTAAAAAAAGCGAACTCAACCGGTTCTTTAAAGAACGCTGAAACAGGTAGATTTTATTTTTTAAAAATACACATTAATACGTGCGATTCACCTGCCGACTTTCATTTGTTTTGTAGTTATGACGTCATCACAAAACATTTAAATGACAACATACATTTTTTTAGTGGAATCCGATAGCGATTTTTCTACCCTTTACGACCGTGCAAAAAAATCATAAGGTTGCATAAAAAAAATTCTAAGAAAAATCGAGCTGAACATTATTATTACTATTATTATCATGGTATCTTGATTATTCAATACGCTACAAAGGCTTTATGATAAAAACGGAAGGCACTTCAACAAGAAAGTTACGTACCGTTCATGGTCGGAATTATTTGTTATCTAGGATAATATAAACGTTAAATTTTCAGATGGATTTTTCTCAGAATTTTTGTTATGTAACCTTGTGATTTTTTTGCACGGTCATAAAGGGTAGAAAAATCACTATCGGATTCCACAAAAAAAATCTATGTTGTCATTTATTTTTTTTGTGATGACGTCATAACTACAAAACAAATGAAAGTCGGAAAATGAATCGCACATATTAATGTGTATTTTTGAAATCAAAAATCGACCTGTTTCAGCGTTTTTTAAAAAACCGGTTGAGTTCGTTTTTATTTTAAATATTCCTTACTTTTTGTCCTCACTGTATATTTAAGGCTTCATAGGGCGAAAATGTTTTATCGTTATTGGGAAAATTGGAAATTAACGCAATTCATTTATAATAAACAAAATATATCATATACGCATCTCATATATTTACTATATAAACAATATTCTATGAAAAAAAGGAAAAATTGTGTCTATTTACATGTCCATTTTGCTAGTATCTTTCAGTCATCATGTTACAGAACTGTAATCTGTGATCTGCATCTTAAGACATAAGACATAATGCCTTCTGATAATGACCTTCATTTCATGTTTCCACCTTTTATATATTTTCCCACATTAATGATTCTTTATGAGTTTTTGAAGATATTATTGATGAACTGGTGTTTCTGAATCCATAAATAATTTCGAGAATTACTTCTTATCCTCAATAAATTTGATGACAGAAAAAATCTTCGTATGTTGTTGAATAAACTAAAACCCCAGTACTTCATTCAGCTGACGTTTTCTTTCTCTGTACGTGCAAACTTATTAATGAACATTTAAACAATACACACATAAAACAAATAAAATAAAAATTACATAAGTTTAGCTCTGAATTAAATAAGACACATTTTATATGTGATTCATATTTCATATAACTTATTTTTATGTAGTGAATTGTAAACACGCTATGTTACAAATGCTATTTTGTTATCACTACAGACAAATAAAATCAAAATGTATAAAAATATTCAATATTAAAAATATCCGCATGGAATTTCTGTGTTGCATTTCTGCAAAATAACATACATGCGAACGCTCGGAGAAAATCCTTGCAGTAACAAAAACGAACTGAATACATCGAAATATGCAATTTGCAATTCATACTAGGTTTCTAAACAGTGAAATTTCCCAGCTTTTGCATATTAGCAATTTATAATTGAAGGTATTGTTGAATTTTTGAACACAGATAACTGCGTAAATGATCAGCATCAGAAAATGAATACGAAATGCATTCATTGTATGTAACAAATGAAGTATATTTAAAAAATGGCCGCGTTAATTTTTATACACATTTACTTATTACACGATATAAACACATCAATACAGATGAAAATTTAATGTACCGTAACAATATAAATAATTTTATATATCAATTTGTATTTGTGCCATTTACTGCCAATTAATATTATAAAAATGTTTCCATTGGAAATACTACGTTTCATTCTTTGTGGTTTAAGAAAGCAATACAATAAGCGAGATAAACATCTGGTGCAATATAAGTTATTGGATTATTAACGTTAAGTTTTTACTTATTGTACAGATTGAACGAAATAATTTTAACAATACTGTTTCATATAACTTTTGAAATGAAAACATTTTATTTAAGCAATTCAATCAAGATCAAGTCTGCATATGGCTTGATCTGTTTCAGTTTATTTTGCAAAAAAAAACACCTATCGACAGTAATTTAGTTGTATTTAGTTGTAATTATTGTCGAAAATAAGGTTACGCTAATATAACTGTAATTTCCATCATCTTGAAAATAAGCCCAAACATGATTATATTTAACAATTTTGTAAAACGTTTGTTTGTATGCGCACATATATGTACGTATTTTCACAAAAATATGCACAAGATATTAAGAAATATGCTCCAATGTATGCCAAATGTGCACTTTTAACAATAAAAAATCAAAGTCCATTCCAATTTAATAAACACAAACATATTTATTATTATTATTGTTATACATTTTAAAATACAACATTTAGCAATATACTATTCACAAAAATTTTAATATTCCGTTATTCTATTCTATTCTGTGATGATAAAAGACACTAGCCTAATACCTATAATCTATAATCATTATTAATTAATAACAGGATAATATATTTATATACATAGTATATGCCTACAACTACATAAATATTAATTTATCAATTGTGGTACTTAATAATTACATATTAGTTATTTATTATTATAAAAAAATTGACAATCAGGTGTTTCTCTAAATTTTCTATTTTAAACGAATGTCGTCGATCGTCTAGTAAATGTTTAAACGTCGAAAAAGATCGTTCAACATCGACGGAAGTAATGGGCGCATCTAATTCAAGGTCATCAACAAATTCCCCATTCAAAATTTTAGACACTTTTGACAGAATTTTGAATCCTTCATTTTTATTCAATATCAAGTTAAGCTATTTAAAAATTAATTCTCCAGTTCCTTTAACAGATGATAATTCTCTAAGGCATTTATTTATTAAATTTACTGATTCAGTCAAAAACAGCTCTTTTTATTCTAATTTTAAAATTATTTCGGGAACTACAGAAAAATTACTTGCAATAAAAGCAAATTGATTTGGTATTATTTTTTAAAAAAATTTTGCCTTTTTTAATAGCAGTCAGAGGTCAGTGGTAGTGGTCAGAGGATTCAAAGATTTAATTTTTAAGCCTAGTAATTAAGCCTTTCTCAGAAATCTGTAGTTTTCAGATCACACCCCTTTAACAATTTCTCTAATTTGCATTAGCAGGTAACTACTTATTCCAATGGAAGAATTATAGCCATTCAAAACGAATTTAAGAAGTAAACACTCAGCGGGATACTAATTCTCTGAGGCCAGTCTACGAATTATCGATTGTTTTCCCTTTAATATATTTTGTAATCGAATCATATGCACAAATATGCAATATTTCCTAAAATATGCACGAAGTTGCCAAAATATGCAAAATATGCATTTTTTAATTGGCTTATTTTAATCAAAAAACATTAGATATGCATAGAAAACTTACAATTTTGTTGATATACCTCTTAATAACAAATATGCATTTTGCATATAATCCGAGCCTTAGTAATAAGTAATAATCCAGAAACTAACATTAGTATAAAGAAATGTGAGCGGCCAATGCAAGTCGAGTTTGTTGTTCAACCATTTTAAGTAGGGGTTTAACACACATATTTTATGATATGTATTTCGATCTTTCATTAGTTGTTTCCTGTTCAGCAGCTTATTTGAAATCAATGAAAACCACGTGTATGTCAATATTGTATACTCTACTTTTCTCCAGAATTTGTTTCAATATGTGTATTGCGTCCATTTTCTTATTTTAGATATTTTAGTTAAATACAAAAATTCCTCTGTATTTTCTATATACTGATATGCCTCCTATTTTTAGGATTGGTATTATCAATCCTGTCTTCCATTCTTCCGGAATATTTTCTTCTCTACATATTCTTAGTATAAGATTACAAATTACTTTGTGTAGTTCCCAATCCCCTTATCTTATTAATTCTGCACTAACTTTATTGTGCCCTGGAGCTTTTCCTTTCTTTGACTGTTTAATTGCATCCTGCAATTCAGCGAATACTGGTTCTTTTGTATTTCCCTCGTCCTTATTTTCCTCTACCTCCTCAACCCGGGGCTCCATCTTTCATGTACAATTTTTCGAAGTATATCTTCTAATATTCTAATATTACTGATGTTAAATGTTAGTTTCTTTTTTTTATATATATAATGGTCTAGTGTTGTTATTTCTGCAGTTTCTGTCTCGTCCATTTCTCTTTCTATCCATTGTTGTTTCTTATTCTTTGTACATCATTTTAAGCTCGTTTTATTTATTATTTATTACTGTTTTTTTTTTGTTTTGCCTGTTACCTCATTTACACTGCCTTTGATAATTCTACATTGCTCCTCCATATCCTTGCCCACTTTTCTTTGCAATCTTCCGCTTATTTCCATCCTATAGTCATTCTTAATTTTCTAATTTTTCAATTCTTGTAGGTTTACTTTGCATTTAGCTATTATCAGCATGTGATCTGAATATCTGATCTGAATTTTTACACGATTTCACAAAAATATATCTGACGACATTAAATCCAGAACCCCAACTATTGTCATATTTCCCTACAATATTTAACTATTCATTCGTTTAAATTAAACATTTTCATTTATCAGCCATGACCGCTCCCCGTATCATCAGCACGAAATGTGTAACGATTTTGTACGCTAATTGTGATAAATTCATTATGTTAAATATATAGCTTATTACGGTAAAGTCCATTTCATTTCACAATAAATTATCCATGCATAACAAACGGATTACCGTACTAAAATGATAAAAATCGCTTATTATTAACATTAACGTCGTTACTGTGTGAAATAAGGCAAATTATTTTAATTATGCAATAATCGTTTGATATAATTAAAATATAATGGTAAGTACCCATTATATTTTCTCGCATGGTAACTGTAAGATTCAATCGCTACGTCTTTCGATAAAAGCTGCTGAACATCCAATACGTTCAAAATAAATAAGAATCGACATTAAAGTCTACAGTAATGTAAACTTGATTATACAATGGTTTAATTTAATCCAAATTTACTTTTCACACTTGCTACATTTTCATAAATGCCAGCACGTTTTCTAAAACACAAAAGACTTTTTCAGACATACATTCAATGGTAAAAACTGTATATAAAATACCCTAAAAAACCCCTTAAAATGACATATAAGCTTTAAAATTGTTGATCATAATGTGTCGATTTTCTTTTCTTTTATAATTATTCAAAGAGAAACAAGTTCGCTATTAATAAAGAAAGAACTTAATATTTAAGAATACGTCGTAAATAACCTCGTTTATAATTAAAATGAAGTTGTAAGAAACAAGATATATTTTGTGTTCTTTTGGAATTTAATGAGAGCAGCATATTGAATAATGCGGTACAAAAATAAAATAAATTTGATTTTGTTAGTTTTTAATTATGAATCAACATATTAAAGTCCGACAATTTTACATTTTGCGTAAATTTAAAACGTTTAATCCACAAACTCCAACATTCGATTTGGAACTCGAATGAAATGCATTAAATATGTATTGATGTCCTGATGAAACTATGAAATTGAATTTAAATGAAAAATACTTTACAATTGAATTTTATTTGTTACAAATTTTCATTTACAGATATAAATGGATTGTTAAATCTAAATCTGACAGCGTACAAGAGTAAATCCATTTTCCAAACAATAACTTAACATAAAAGTTTGTGTTGGAATTTTTAAATAGGGCAAACATTTTAACTAATTAAACCATTACTACGTAGCTAAATAGATGTAAAATAAACACGCATGTATGTTGCTTCACTAGTAAAATAAATCACACTCAAATTTTTATTCACATACATTTATGTATGAAATATGTAACTTGCTAAAAATAAATTTGTTGCTAGATTAACCATCAGTATAATTATTAAGTCAAATAAAAGACACGCACGAAATATTTCTCTATATTGCAGATGAATTAAGTCTTTTCAGGCATATACATAAACATAGAACCGCCGATTTTGCGGATTTTAGGATTTTGGCTTAGGTGTAGTGTCACCTTATAAGTAATATCAAAAATATTTGAAAAATGTATGCACAGTAGACTGTTAAACTTTATGACCCGTTTAACATCCTTCCCAAGAATGATTTCGGATTTCTGCCGGGAAATCCACATCTGATGCTATTTTTGAATTTTTTGGTAACGTTAATTTGGATGACGGTGACCAATCTTTGGGAATCTTCTTTGACAACAGTAAGGTGTTTGGCACAATTAATCATACTTTTCTGTTACACAAGTTAAATAATTATGGAATTCGCGGTATCGCTCTTGAATGGCTTGAGTAGTACTTGTGTAATAAAGTTGTTTATGTTAAAGGCACCCAATCTACCAAATCATTAATAAAATGTGGTATCCCGCAAGGCTCGATCTTAGGGCCTCTTTTATTTGTTATCTCTGTGGCCGACCTGCCCGCATATATAAATTTTGGAAACGTGTGCCAGTTTGTAGATGACAAGTCGATTTCCCTTTCTACTGGGGAGCTTTCTGCTCTTATAGAAAGTGTTGCTACTGATATGTCTGATATGTTAAAATATTGATTTACCAATAATTTGCTTTTAAATCTAAATAAAACATGCTTTATTCGCTTTACGGCAGCAAGTAATAATCCTCATAGTTTACTAGTTAGACACAATGGTAAATCAACATTGGTTGAGTCAATGAAATTTGTTGGTCTTTTTATTGACTCCCATCTGAAATTGAAACCCCCATATTGACGACTTGTGCAACAAATTGTGTTCGATTAACTTCTTATTGTTTAAACTACGCCAGTTTGTCGACATTCTTACCCTAAAACTTTTTTATCATGGACACATTGAATCGCGCATTAGATATTGTATTATGTTTTGGGGCTCCTCCTATTATGTATATCCGAACACTTGCTAAAACTCTTCTTCGCCCAAACATGTAAATTTATTCTGTCGATGATTCCTTCCGTTGTAAATTTAGATTTATCAGTCCAAGTAATTTTTTTTTTTTAATGTGGAAATTCCTGAATTGGCATTAACATAGCGCTGCAAAAATCGTTTTTTCTTCCAACACGCCATTCCGTAATTCTTAGTCTTAAAATCATGCATTTTTAAGATTGTTTCTAGCGAAGAACACACAATTCCTAAATCCTTTCCTCGTAGCCTGATTCAAAATCATGCACTGAGAAATATACAGTATGAGTTTAAAGTAAGGAATGAAATTCGTTAAATTTTTATCCCTGCTTGCTGGCAATTTTCCTCGGACACGACAATTTTGATTTTTAAATCCCCATCTTTTGGCATAAATTATACCTTTCTATCCCAACCAGTGGCGGAGTAACGGGGGGCAAGTTGAAAAATTTAAATAGCAACGGGGGTCAAATGTTACATTTTCGGAAAGATCGTTTCATTTTTTAAATCGGTCGCGTAAAATAAGAAAAAAAATAGCTTTCAATATTCCATGATTAATAATCTGTTGCTTTTGCTTATCGCAATATCGTCTGTCAGTTAGTTGTATTGTGGTTAATCAGTTTGGTGAGTAAAATTTTGAACAAACTGCCTTATTGCGTTTGATTTATTAAGTTCTAAGTTGGTTGGGTTAAAAAGAAAATTGAAAGTTTAACTAAAAAAGAAAGGATTGAAATTTTAATTATACTCGGTTGTGGTGATAAACGCCGTTCTCAGACGGAAGTCTGCACTTTATTTAATAATAAATATTACGATAAAAATATCACTCAATCAGCAGTTAGCAAAACAGAAGCCAAGTTCTGGGAAGAAGGGAATATTAAGCATCGGCCCAGGACTGAACGCCCGAAGATCCCCATTGATAATAGGCTTGATACGCTACTGGCCCTATAACAACATCCACATCGAACATCGCGAGAATTAACTCTGGAATTAGCTATTTTTGTCAACAAATCGAACCCATGGTGTTGTCTTATTAATGAAACTATACATATATTATGTATTGTTGTCCTAACATTTATATTGTAAAATTAACAAAAAAATGTAGCAATATTTATATATCTTAGAGGCCTTAGAGCGTTTAAAATAAACGAGGACTGTGATGTCCTTTTCTTCATCATTAATTTGTTTCCTTTCTCAAACTTCCAGCTCTCAAAAATTCGCTTGTGACATTGCGATTTTTTTTCTTGTAATATGCGACAAATAGTATCTCCCATTGAATGTTTGAGAAGGTCTCTCCTTAACTCTGCCACACTTCTCACGGATTACAAATAAGTCAAAAAATTCATTATTTAAATACATTTGAAATTGTTTAATTTTTCTTTTACTATATTAAACTTAAAACTGTGAGGAAACTTGCATGAAAATAACTGGCGTGAAGTTGACAATTTGAATTTCTCCAATAGTTTAATAAAAAAAAAAAACAAAGTAACTATTAATCTACTGAAAATAGGTACCCGGTATACCAATACACTATGATTTATTATTAATTTCTCTATTTAAGTAAGTATATTGAAAAAAGAATTAAATTTGGAACACATGTATAAAACGAACCAAAACTGGGACATAAGGTACAATGTACATGAGTTTGCTCCTTACTCGAATTCCGAATTTACAGCAATGACTATCATATTATGATTTTTTAATTTGGCACTACTTGAGATATATTGCACTGAAAAATCCCATCTTAATCATCCCATTTGAGAAAATAGAGTAGGTTGGACAGCTTGTATAACAAAGCTGTTACATTGTTTTAAGGACAATTGATAAAGTTTTCAAAACAAAGTTTAAAGGACATAATTGACGAAACTCTGTAGCAACTTCCCTTGAGAATACTCTTCCTATGTGTGCAGCTAAACTTTCCTCGTTATTAGCCGGTCATTAAATATTCATTCAATTTTTCACTTTTATTATCTGATATTACGCCGATATTATACAAGCATTTTGTGAAAACGGTTGCTTAACTTAATAGTAATTTAAAGAAAACTTTACTACTGCAAAACATACATTACTTTTCTTTAGAACTGGCCTTAAAATCTCTTCGACATATATACAATTGTGTATAATACAATTACATTCACTGATAACCTGTATAGTGAAACAGTTATTCATAAAATCTCTCATTAAACATATGTCATCGCGCAAAATAAAAATTTTGGACGGTTATGTTTGCATTTACATTGGAACACAGTTATGTTGTTTATAGGTTAAGAGTGAATTAACACAGTAACCTGACCTAATAATTTTGCAAAACAAGTACGCTACATATATTTTGATATTTAATAAAATTAAATTTAGTTTTATAGTATTTACAAAAATTGAAAAAACAATATATTTTTATGAGGAAATTTCGTTTGCCACAATTTATTCTACGATAAAAAGTAATATTGGCTCTCGTTATTCGATCAAATTAAAAAAGTGAGAGTGTTAAACAAATAATAGAAACTCACTAGTTAAGCAAAGTAAATGGCCACGTGATTTACTAACGTTTACGAAAATATTGTAATATGATATAAACATAACATAAAAGCGTTACAGTTAAAGTGGATCAATGATATGTAAACGCTGAGAATTAAGTTTAATTTTAAAAATGACCCTTATGAACACCCCACAATTCGAAGGCGTAAGCCGAGCGCTGCATTTCTGAATAAAAGATTCGCTGTTTATTACAATCGCATTTCTCTTAAAATAAAAATAAACAAAGAGATATTCATGTAATGTAAAATTGAATTGTTATGTTCCATATTGTGATGTTTTAAATGAAACTGTAATGAGACTAACGAGCCATCATTGGTTCATTAAAATTTTATATTTTATTAAATGTTTATTAAATTATTATGTCACCCCTTGCTTCGTCTAGCTACTTTAGGGTATTAACTAGTGTAAATTACTAGTGTATTCAAATCTGCTGTTTGCTTTATTTTCTATTTGTTCAATTCAATTAAATATATTTTGTCAAAGTTATTTTTTTGTATATTTGGTATTTGGCGCCGATCAAGTGATTCTGAATTTTAAAATGTTTAAACAAAATTTGTCAACAATAAATTAAACACAAATTAATAATTAAAACAAATTTAGTTTGACAGATTGAAAATGGAAAAACGGCTTACGCCATATAGCGATCGTTTATTCAATTACAATTCGACTGATTACGGGTACGTTCAATGTCCTTTATTTATTTTAAGGTTGTCCATTTCTTACGACTTAAACTACCAAATAAACTAGGAACTATCCACAATAAACAAATACATTAACTTATAAACTACTTTATTAACTTATTATCTATTATTGTAACAAATTTTGTTTAACAAGATGACAAAATCCTTTTTCATTTTTACGACCAACAAATCGTATGTTATAAGTTTTTAACTAATAACACTACAATATGTTAATATCTATGGATTTATAAGGTTATCACATACTGCTCTTATAAGACTAATCGTAAACTTTTGATGATAACAATTATGAACTTTACGGAAATTTAATGGATAACAATTTGAGTTGCAAAACTAGTTAATGCCCTGAGATAAGAACTATGATATGCTTCTGAAGTATGATAATTAAGGGATGACAGAACATTAAACATTAAACATTAAATTAAACAATAAACAATATGTAATAAACTTTTGGTGAGTCATAAAATTGATATTTTGGATCAGTTATCGTTGATTTTACCTGCGGTGTAAAATACAACAGTAACTCTTAATATGTTTTTTAGTATCATGACGGTAGGCCTTTGGCAAAAAATAGTACGGGAACGTGAAGTACAAAGCAAGGGTCAGAAAAGAAATATAATGGATCTGTTTAAAAATAGGAAGGAAAGAATTTAAATAATAATAATTTACTAATGAAATTCTAGTGTGTTACTGAACTAACAATGCTATTTTCTACGTTTCTATAAATTTTCAGGAGTCTGTCCATATCTTTTAAATTAAAACTATAATTTGTAGTATTTCAAGGAAAGGAATTCAATTCAAAGAAACACAAGATTTCAAGTTAGCAGACACAACACCAAAGACTAAGATTTTATTGCACAATAAGTTTAAAAAAAGTAGCAAATGGTAGTGGAAAAGTCATGAAGAAAACATTTCAAAAAATCAAAGTTACGAGAAAACCATGATAATCAACCAAACCTTATAATAGTGAATGTTTATTATAATAGTCATATAAAAATGTTTAGAATTCGTGCATTTGCATCACAAATCAAGGAAAATCATGCATATATTTCCATTACTCAAGGCCACCCTAACCACAGGGCTAAATGGACTGTAGCCCAGGGGCGCCAGCCTTTTGGGGCTGCAATTATTCTTATAGGTTATTTGAATTTTGTATTTTCTTTTGTACTCCTTTTTACTCCGTTTCTACTCTCTTTTTACCTCTAGAATTTGAACTGCGGAGGGAACCCAACCATAAATTATAAATTTTTAAAAACTGAAAACTGACCTTTTGAATTTCAACACTTTGATAATTTGAATTACGGAGCGAACCTAACCCATTGTAACCTAACCATAAATTTTAAAATGCAATTACGGAGAGAACCTACCTAACCCTCTTAAAAACTGACGTTTTGAATTTCAATAATTTCAATTATGGGCGAACCTAACCATGCAAATATAACTATAAATTTTAAAAACTGACTTTTTGAATTTCAATAATTTCAATTTACGGAGCGAAGCCATACAACATTCATCCTTTCCATCCATGCTTTGTCGTAAAAATTATTTTTTACGAAAAAGTAGTAAACGAGTTATTTATTGGTAATTATATTAACTTTTTCTAGTTCTGAAACTTTTGTAAAACTTTACTGGTCACCCTGCTTCCCCTCAAGTATATTTTCTTATGAAGAGGAGCGCATTATTGTTAGTAGCCCTTAGGCTGCCCTGCCATTACTTTGTTGTCCGTTTCTTAAAGCCATGAAAATTGAATTAATGCAGTATTTGTAGTGTAGTTCAGCTCGAATTGTAAAAAACAACATAAAATAAATAAAAACTAAATAAAATATAAAAACAATATAAATATAAAACAATATAATAAAATAAAAAACAATCTTCATTACAAATTAATTAGGCTCAAAATTTAAGATTTATTTCAATTAATTTTCATCCACCCCATTTCTTATTAAACCAATTCTTCCAACTATGGATTTTCCCTTTTGTTTAATTACGTTTACTTTCTCACGGTTCTTCTTTATAGAACCTGACTGTTTTTTTTTATATAAAATTTTTTAGAGTAGTTTCTAATATCCTTTGAAAATTACGTACAACATATTATCGTCGTACTGATGTCCAAATCACTGATTCAGAACTTCAGTACAATTTTTAACGACCTAAATGTCGACAAATAATGCTTTGATAACAGAACATGAAACTAAAAATTATTATATTATTATATACATGCATTGGCATCATTTCTTAATCCGTAAAATCGAAGCGAATAAGCATATAAAAGTGCTGAAGTGTACTGAAGCGTCGATTTCATTTCATTCTCCGTTGTGTATGCTGTACTTTGTATAATATAGCAATAAAACTACATGCTGATGACCTCGCGGTCGATCTATACCTTAAGAAGCTCTGGATCCAGTAGAAATGCCGGTAAATCTATATATATATATATATATATAACACTCTTGCCGGGATAGCTTTGTATGTACCTACAATGTACCTATGCTAGATAACAATTTAATTGTAATACAATTTAACCAACAATAACTTTAAATCAAATCTTTGTTCAAAACTAACTAGTTAATTTAAAAATTCAATTGTTTATGTATTATTTTCATATTCATAAAGTTTAGTTTAGATTTTCTGAAAATTATCGTAGTGTATTTTTTATATTTTTTTCTTTAAACATTTTCTTGTTTGGTATCTCCACCGAGTGTATGAAAACTAGACGAAAATCTACTTGTTGACAATTTCTAATAACTCATCTTGTATTGTTCCGCTTTTTTGTCGTCAATCATCATTTATCATATATGAAGTTGACAGATACAAATTAAGTAGAATTTTGTATTATGGTATCAATGCTTTCTATGCAAATTAAATTCAGTTTACAATTATGTGAGGTTGGTTGCTTCTCACAATTGCAAATTTATAAACTGACAATTTATAAACTGTGAGTTTAAGCTTACGTTATGTGATACAGTTGTATATTCAACCACCATCACTTCTCAGATTTACGTTTAGTCGACACATTTAAAATGGGGCTTTTTTTTCTGGTGAAAGTTGAATTCGTTGTGAAAATAATTTAAATGTTAAATTTCAAAATTCAGCATACAAATTAACTGATTGATTTCAACGCAATAATAACACTGTAATATTAATAAAACTGATTAATTAATTCCATTGACTTGAAGCTACTATGTCTTTTCAGCTAAATATTATTGCTTTATTTTAAAAGCATTCGTTTTACAAAATTTTAAACGTTGATTAATTACGAGATGAGTAGGACTAACTGATGAAGACCAACATTGCTACAATGTGACATCATGATGTGTACATTCATGCATCTGCAACTGTTCAAGTGATTATGTTTAATAATTCTGAAATAATCAATTATGATTAATAAAACAACGTAAATATTTCGTAATTATTCTCAGTATGTTCATCAGTTAACTGTAAAATTTTAAATTTAGTATTTATCGTTTTGTGTAATTCGGTATGAAATCCGCTATATTATTATTAAAATAAATAATAATAATAATAAATAATTGTAATTAAAAAACACATTTACATTATCAATATTTATTCTTTAGATTTCAGCTATAAAAACTCAAGGATTTAACAATAATCAAATTAGAATTTTTATTATTATTATGGGACGTTGAAAAATTTCAGCGACAATATTGCATAATTTTTCAATTTGTTAGTTCCCACTAAGTTTCAAATTAATTATTGAAAAGTAATTGTAATTAAATACCCCTGTAAACGGTTTAAAAAAATCGTATTTACTAAAAACTATAAATAAACTTTGTTTTAAACCCTAAACAACAGGTTATTTCTGAAAATACAAAAAAAATAATTAATTTATCATACTAATATGACAAACTGCAAGTGTGGTAGTTTTTAATCGAAAAACAAATTTGAATTAAATGTTTGGAAATTTTTTTATTTAATGAAGGCAGATTTTAGGCATACCTATAACCCATATAGGTATTTTGTTGCATTAAATTTAAAAGTTAAACTGTATTAGGACTGAATGAAATCTATTCTCCTTTTAAAGTTGGGAGTTTTTTTTATAATATACTGATTTTACATTTAAGATACCCATAACATAACCATAAAATAATACTTATCTTTTATTCGTGAGCAAGCAACCAGTAAAAAAACGTTAAATGTAATAAAATATACTTATTACGACACACAAATATATAAAAATGTGTTTCGTTATCTTTTTCAAGTAATAAATATATTTCAAATTGATAGATATGAAACCATGTTTTTAATGGTTTCAATAGTAAAATATATCAATTTGAAATATTTATACTTACTTATTATTATTTTTTTTCCTCTTTATTTACAATCATATGGAACAATAAGTAAATATTATGTGTAAAATATAATAGATTTGTAGGAATTGAGATTAACTTAATTAATTACACTAAAACGAAATCTACGTAAATATTTTTCATAAGGGCTTAAACTATAACACAGAAGAGAAAACACAAGTACTCTTCTGAATAAATCACAGGGAACATAGCGTTTTAGTCTGCGCACTACAATTGGTTGTGTTATGAGATTTTTAGCGAGTGAATTGGGGTGAGTTTTCAAGTCTTAAAGCGTATTTCCTATTAGTCCAGTCAATCTATCCAAAAATCGAAATCTACATAAAATAACGTAAGTTGGGTGACAGTATGATTTGTTAGAGGAGTGTATTGTGAGCATAATGCCGGATTTGAGGGATTCCTGTCAGTGGCGCCGCTATCGCGAGTAACGCGTTTAATTCGATATCTCGAGAACGAATAATTTTACACAAAAAACTATAAACACTTTTTCTCTTATAAATTGAATTTCCTAAATTTGTTATTCGAAACATTTTTTTCCAACACCAATACCTGTCGAGTTATTTCGTTAGAAATTCACACACTTCCGTATTTTCGTCTGTTTTTTGCCTTTATCTCCCTATCCGTTTACTTTTAGAGGTCATTTAATTATCTACATCTTTTGTTTAAAACTTTTTTCTCTACTAACAATACTTTGGTAGTTATTGCTTAGTTAATCGATCGAACTCCGCGCTATCGTCGTTACGCGTTTTCACGGACGCGCTGTTTCAAATGTTAGTGCTGCTTAGCCCAGTCAGTAGGAGAAGCAATCTACATGCGAAAACGTAATTTGGGTGATATTATGATTTGTTAGAGGGGTGCATTCTAACATTTGTAATAGCGCGTCCGTGAAAACGCGTAACGACGATATCGCGGAATTCGATCGATAAACTAAGCAATAACTTCCAAAGTATTGTTAGTAGAGAAATAAGTTTTAAATAAAAGATGTAGATAATTAAATGATCTCTAAGTTTGATAATATATAAAATTCGATAAAAGTGAACGGATAGGGAGGAAAAGGCAAAAAACTCACGAAAATAAGGATACTCGAGGAACAAATCATACTATCACCCAAATTACGTTATTTTATGTAGAGTGGTTGTTCACCTATTGACTGGACTATACAGTGGTTTTTATTTCGTCTTTCACGGCCTGTATTTGGAGATCTCTCGCAATCATTTTATTTGGAACAAACCATGAAACATCAACAATCATGCGAAGCACTTTGGACTGAAACCTTTCTAGAATTTCAATATTGGAGTAACGAAAGATTTTTATACAGGGTGATTTATAACGTACGGAGGAGATTGAAAGGGTAGTAATATAAGATCAAGATAAATATTTTTTCTTAGTAAACTTCTGACCAAAGATCAATAACAAGAAAGTTTCATCAGTTTCAAATGTATATATTTATGACGTAATAAATATATTTTATTACATTTCACGTTTTTTACAAGTTGTTTGCTCACGAATAAAAGGTAAGTATAATTTCAATTACAAGTAAAGTTTTGATATTAACATAACCATAAAAACAAATACGAGAAATATGGTCGCCAATGCACTTTCTCCGATTCCATTTATTATAATGCAGTTACTACAAAGTCATCATCTGCATTTATTAATCCCATACCGACATATATTTATATAAAACAATATTTTTTTGCACAAACATAATCCAAATATTAATGATAAGAATAAAATACTTCGCAACGAAGCAAGATAACAAGAGAGAAGATTACACTTTCAAAAAATAAGCAAACATTTTCTCCAAATAAAAGCCCGTTGTTTTACTCATAATAACACAAGTTTTCAATTTGTTGTTATGTAGAAATACATTTCTCTTAATTCTATTTTCAGTACATTGTAGTAGTTACATCAAATATGAAGTGATACGTATTGATCATGTAATTATGATACATTCGCAAATTTCTATAACGCTACATGTGATTTGCAAATCTAATTAACATAATTAACACGATTCGTCACATGTTTGGAGATATTTGGACAAACTCAATTCAATTAGTGGAGGTAACTCAGTTGATAAATATTATTCACATGAATATGTATTATTCCTGTATTTGCAATTACTTTAAAAACGCAATGTTCGTATACTTTATGTTTAGTTGTTTTCCTAACAAATTTCATCTTAAAACTTTAAACCTCTAACTCTAGAACAAATCAAAAAAATACTGCAAATATTTGTGGATTAAATTTAGGAAAATTGTACATTTTACAAATTCAATCTAAAATCCATATTTTGAAACATCTTTGCAATCACGTAGTACTACTTGTATTATTGACGTTAGAAGGTAATTTCTGAAAACCGTTTGGTAATCAATTAATCAAGAGTTTGCGAAATTACTACCCGATTATTGTGTCGCTGAAACTTTCGGGACTACATGACAATTTGACAAATGGATCCTATCTAGCGACTAATGTATCACTCGAGACGAACACTTATATAAGAAATGTGTATCATTCACATCCTAATTGAATTTTCTATTAGTATTTATTAAATGAGAAAAATACTCGTATTTTTTAACAATCTATCTATCTATCTATAATCTTGTTCAACATATTTCGTTATACGGCCACAGTTCACATTGATCGTAATGACAAATTTCTTATTTTCAACTATACAGGTTTTTGCGCTACCGCTATGGATGAAAATCATCAGTGGAATTTTTCATACATTCTGAGAGGATTTTCATTGCCTACACATATTAGTTTCCTGAAAAGAATTTCTTAATTTTTCCGTGGCGTTGTCAAATTATTCTCATTTAATAAATGCAATTTTTAAAGCATTTTTTAGTGTTTGAAAAGAAGATTTTTTGCTCTGATATGCTCTTTTTAATTTTTTAACTGAATTGCATAGGGCAGCCAATCGCAACCCTTGTTCTCTCCCGTACCCCTAGACTAGGAGTTTCATTTATGAGCACTGAATGTTAGCGAAAGGCAATAAATATTTTATTGCTTTATCACTTCTTTCACTCTGAAATCAGATTGTAAAGAACAATCAAGCTAAAGTTCAATCAATATTTCTCTTTCAGAAATTTATACTCACGGAAAGAAAAATTCGTTGAATGGATTAGAAATCCAGTTATGTTCACTATTTCGCTTCGGAAAATACTGCCTGAACGAAACCTTAAGACCTTTTAAGTGAGCTAATTAAGTGAGCACAGTCCGTTCACGGGAACATTGTACATTAGCTAACTTTTTTATTTAAAAACATACAAACTTAGGTAAATGGACAAAGTTTAAGTACCTTGATCACTAGCTAAGAAGTTATAAAATAAAGTAATAAAATAATAAAAATCAAAAAGCAAAAGAAATTTTGTTATCGATCATCCCGTTGCAACAAATTGTTTTACAAATGTTTTTCATCCTTCTGACTGCACCACTATGTCTTATGCATCATACATCAATAATAATAAAATAAATGTATCATAAATTATTTATTTACTACTATTATAATGAAATTTGCAAAATTATTTTCTCCAAAACTCTCTTAATAGCGGTTTTAGAGAAAAATTATTTTATAATTAATTATATATAAAGGTATATATACAATATACAGGTGTTAATCTTTATGCTTGTATCTTAGCAACGCGATGTTCTTTTGTTTTATAATATATTGTGCGAAATGCGCATTGCAAGGTACTTAAATTTTGTCAATTTAACAAAGTTTGTATCGCTTTAAATAAAAAAGTTGGCTATTGTAGAACAGACTGTATACTATTTTTTTACTTCTTTTGAAAATTTCAGCTCGTTCTCCGATAAGAAACTGTGAAATGTGTCAAAATCTTCACATCGGTCTTTTTTGATACAAGATTCCCAAAAAAACTGTTGTGTTATACCAAGTTAGGTTTATTTCCGAAAAAATATCAGGTAAGTACGTAAGCTGTTGAAGCCATTCACATTCATGAAACTTAGTGCTCAAGTTAAAAGGAGAGTCCTCAAAAAAAAAACTTCATGTCTCAATTAAACAAACAAACTTTTCCTCTTAAAAGCCACTTCGCCGCCTAACTTTTGTGTGCAAAAGTAATGTAGTATGGAGGCTATCCATTTCTTCACACAAAAATTTGAACAGTTTGGAGTGTGTTGAATAGCTCTTGATAAAATTTACAACTTTCAAAGATTTATTGAACACTTCCTCATTTCGCAAGTAGAAGAAATTTCACATAAGTGTCTCGTTGTAAATCAAAATTTTGTGACTGAATTTTTGTATTTTCATTTTAACCCCTTATTTTTTGGTGTTTTCCGTCATTACACAAAATATAAATTTCTTACAATATCTATTGTTGCACGTTCGATTCAAAGTGAGCTGACAAATTGAGTTTGAATTGAAAAAGCTTTGTGAATTGTTTGGTATATAAACAAATTTATATTCAAAATTGCATGTTAGTATTGTCAATGGCATTATTTATCGATTACCTCAACAATTTATTTTTAGAGTATATAAAGCTGCTTTAGAATTTCGTAGTCAATATACCTGTGCACATCGTCCAATTAGGGCATCGATTACCAGCATATGGTTAAGCGATTAAGCTCGCTTAACCGATCAAAATTGTTTACCGAATTACCGGTAATATTTTCTAATTTACTAGTTTTTTTTTCGGTTTTTAATAAATAAAATAATCAAAAATATTGTTTAGCAACTACAATATTTTTAGAGTACCCAGTAAATTATTTATAATTAATATTTATATTATTTTTAAAGCACAAAAATATAAGTATAACATCAAGTAATTACAAGAATTAGGCATTAATCGAATATAATAAATATTTTTAATTAATTATTATTTTAATTATTATATACTTAACTCAACTCGAAGCATCATTTTAAAATTTCTTTTTGACAAACGCAATGTGTTCTTTGATACTTTTAAAGGCATTGAAATATACAATAAACAAAAGAGTCATTAGATACTTTAAAAAATATATAATTCTTACTACAAATAGAGAACATAAACGAATATAAATAACAACAAAGAATCATAAGAATTTTATAAGAATCTAATGATTTTTTTTTAATTTGAAATAAAATAAATAAATATAAATAACAATGATCTTAAGGTTTAATTTTGTATTTTTTCTTTTTTATTTCATAAAATGTTACGTTAATTTTCCAATAATTACGTTTGGATATTTATTTCGATGTTCATTTAAATAACACCATTTGTGTCTATATTATACTTACATATGCATTTTGTTTTAAGAAAATGTATGAAGTAAAACTATTATTTATTTTAAATTAAATGTTCAAACAGGTGACTTTCGTGAGCTTATTTCTCACTTGAAAAACTGGGTCATATTACTGGTGACAACATTCAAACAATTTTGAAACAAGCAAAAGTATTATACGATTTGTCACAATCCTTTCGTACTAGGAGGTCTCACTCAGAGTTTTCCGTCGTCATCTTATGACAATTCTCGTTCTAAATAAGATATGCCGCATATATTTTTCATGTTAAAGTTTACATTTAATTTTAGGTAAAGTCATTAAGATCTTATAGTCAGATGGTTTTGGGTACTTTTTTCTAAAACTTGGAAGCTAACATGGAAAAAAAGATGCGAAAACCTGACTATGAGATCTTAATGAAAGTATAACTAAAATTAAATTAGAATTTAAATATAAAATAATATATGGGACATCTCGTTTAAGTGCGGTACGTAAATAAGTACACGCCCTGTATTGACCAATTTTTAACATTAACTAAGCTATCGAAGAATGTCACTTTTGTCGAACATACTATATTAAATATTAAAGTTCAAAATTAAAATTTTTACCTGTTACACATTAGACGTTGAAACTTGAAACTTACCTGAAACAAAAAACAAAAGTCATACAATCATCGTATTATTTAAACAAAATTTACAAATGCAAGGTAATCGTCCTTTCATTGACTCGTTCAAATATTCGATTAAAATTAAACCAGCCATTTGAAACGTTACGACGAAAACCATCGTAAAATATTGTCGTTAAATTGAGCATAAAAAATGTTTTCGATTTGATGTACCAAACATAAATGTATCGCTTACGTATATACGTCATAAATATCACGTAACTTCGGGCATTTCATGGATACATATGTTTGCTTTGGCATGTTATTTCAGCAAATCACTTTTAAAGCAATCTGTATAGTATTCTCGTTCAGTTATTAATTATTACGTTATAATTTATAATGTACATAAGTTAACTTATTTACAAAACGAAGTTGTGTGAGTATATTAACAAAAGCTTTATAAAAGTTTAGAGCAGAGTTTAGAACAGAATCTAATAAGAAGCAATATTAAAATATGTATAAGCGTATGCATGCAACAAAACATTATATTTCTATAATTAAAACAAAGAAAATAAACGACAGAAATTTATTGGTAAAAATAAAAAAAATATATATATTCTGTCGAAATTCAAGAATCTGGCCTTACGCCAAATTAAAATAATAATCACTGGAATTTCAACTTCTCAAAATATGTCTTTATTTTTATTTAAATGTGCCGGCAGTTATTATTAATTATACTATGTTCGTAAATTCGGAGGAGTCAATACATAAGCCACAATTACACTGGAACAATTTTCGAACATACCGTTAGTTGGCCAACAGAAATCGTATTTTAGTCGCCCAATTCTAATTTTGTTCGGTTATTGTTAGATGCGATTTCGTGCAATTGTCTGTTAGAGTTTGTGTGTTTCTCCTATCTTTCATTATGAAAAGTTAATAAAACACACACTTTGTTCTGAATATCTGCAATCGCTTTTAAAGGAGAAAAATGTAACACATTTTTAATTTCTAAACATATTTTTTTTTGGTTTATTAATAACTGTTTACTACTATTTACCAATCAAATAATTTGGAGAAACTAAAATCTATTTTAAACTAAGTTTATTGATAAATGCCCCAAACGGGGGCGTTTCCTTGGCGGTTAAACTACAGTACTTGTCCGTAGATTTGAATCCATTCAAACTGAAGTGATTAATTCACCTTGCTGCACTTCACTTCTATAAAGAACTGTTTTTTATATTGTTAATAAACAATAAACGACTTTTTTAAATACTTTAAACTCGACACCTGTCAGCTGTCACACATGTAAACATTAAATACCAGAAATCTGGCTGCAACTTACACTGTGTAAACGTGTCTCGCAAGTAGCCAATCAGAGAGTGATTTTTTTAAGTGAGAATTTTAATTTACTCGTCCGAATTTACTACGTAGTATAGATATAAATGATAAATTACATGCCAAGTTTCATTTACGCTGAAAGTTGTCGTGTAAAACCACATTTGGATGTCCAAATCTCGTGGGAATGCGAATTTAATGCAATGACACAATACACTCACTCTTTGTTACTTTACTAACATAATATTTATGTATCAGCAAATCAAATAGAATGTGCTTTTATCAAAGCACATTCCAATATACTTTGTTCTCAAATTAATTTCATTTTTCTTTTTAATTTGGGAACATTATTAACTCTACAGAAAAATTAATTGTCGCATAATAGCGTTTGTGAACTAATTAATATGTTAATGCATTAGAGTATTTATTATATTTTGTATTGAGATCTGTGTAACATAAAACTATAACTGATAGAAATTTATTCACAAATATAATACATTATTCTTTTCGGATAGGAAAAAATCCCAATACATATTATTATTTAATATTTTCCGGGGAAAAAACATAAACTCGTACTAATTTTCGTGCTATAATTAACGTTATAGTAAATTTACATGATAAAATATTATCCGCAACGGCTCGCATAGTTATATACAGAAATGAATATTTAAATTTCAATGAATAACTAGGTGTAAATTGCAGATTTCATATTTAAAACGTGAACCTCCGGTTATCTGTGGATATTCAACATCGCGAATGTTAATTTTACTTGGAATAAACGATGTTTCGACTGAAAGCACATATTCATTGTCCTTTACTGAATCCAGATTTTTTCAAATTTGTGCATACATTTCAAAATTTTCAATTACCAGAGGGTTTCACTAGATGTAATTTTACTCTTTATGAATAGGTATACATTTTGATTTAGTTTTATACATACTTCATTCCAAATGGAAACTTATAGAATCTAATACCAACTTGAAGAGCGACTCTTTGTTTTTGATTTAGTACAGTTAGTTTTTGACAATAACTGTTTTTATTGGTGTTCCTATGAGCCGATTATATCCTGTTTAGCAAACATTGTTATGGACTACGCAGTATATAACATAACGAGGGTGTTCTCCTTTGAATTTTCTCTTATAGTCAAGTACGTCGATAATATTGTTTGCTGTCTACCAACAACAAATGTTGATGACATTTTAGATATTTTTAATTTTTTCCAACCTAACATTTTCAATTTACCATAGAGAAGGAAAATTATGATACTGGTACAGAAAACCGAGTAATTCTGGCCGATTTTTGTTTACTTAAATCATCCTATCTATATCATCCATTCTCATTCTCAGGAGAACCTTTGTCTGTTCGACGTTTCGACGACATCCCATTCGTCTTTGTCTAGAAATGGACAACTGATTGAAAAAATATGTAAATCAGTTTAAAACTGATTGAAAAAGTAAATCAGTTGTTAATTTCTAGACAAAGACGAATGGGATGTCGTCGAAACGTCGAACAGACAAAGGTTCTCCTGAGAACCAAATCAAGCTGACTAAAACACGAGAAAGAAATGCACTATATAACAGCGAGAATTGGTGTTTATATATTATATATATTAAATATTTATCATGTAATATTATTTGTGTAATATACATACATATGTCGTCAGACATGTTCGATGTAAGGGGCCGCGTTTGCTGATCGTTATAGTAAAAATGTTGTTATGTTACGTAGACATCTTTTTGTCTTACACATCATTTAAATTCTAGACTATTCGCTGCCAATTCTGCACGCTTTGTGTCTCGTGGTGGTGGAACTGGTATATTTGCTGCGCCGGACCTAAAAATTAATGGCGTGAAGAGTGATATTAAATGTTGTGCAAAACACTGTGAATTCTGTATCTCTCAGCTTATTGTAAACGGAAAATCATATTTCATAATCTGCACATATGGGTCACCAGTGGCGGCTCGTGACAATGTTGGGTAGTACGGCCAATCTCCCCCCTCCCTCCCATTTAATAGAAACGTTAGAATCAGCTCAGTTCTTATTACCAAAAACACATCCACAGAAAAATTATATTATTATAGTCAAACTGAAAAGTCATTTGAAAATAAAGAATTCATTAAGTCATTAAGTACTTGTCCTATCTAAATATCGATATCAAGTAAATTCGAGAAAGCTTTTACGAATTGCGTCAGTTTCTTCTGAACCGTGTTTGTACATAATCTCAACATAAGCCTAATGTGCGCGGTGGAGCGAAGCCCTAGAGGCCCCATTGTTAGGATGGACTCATGTGATGTTATTCAACGTAACTGAGGTAACATAATCTAACATTTTTATTATAACCATAAGCCGACGTGGCCCTTTATATATGTCGTCTTGGACTGATGTAATGTTATTCAAGGCAACATAACCTAACATTTATATACCGGGTGTTGTCGAATATTTTACACAATTATAGTACTGATGGAAACAAACAAAAAAATGTTAGTGAAATCGAAATTACGCGTAACCTTCGGTGGTTGATCCCGGCGTGGAAGTGAAGTAAATTTCACGTTCCTAATCTTTTTAGTCCAATCAGCTGGAAGTTTTGCCTGTGAAAATTTGTATATTTATAGATTTTGACGTGCTCTTTCCGAATTGTTACTTTGCCACCTCTTTTTTTCCGGAAGTAGCCGCCATATTGGAAAATGGCGCTCCAAAACAGTTTTTCGACGATATTTCCTTTCCGACTCACTTTACGGTGAAAATAGTTATAAATTAAACTAGAGAACATTTCCTATAATTTATGTATCGACCTTTTTTTTGTGAAATGAATAGTTTCGGAGTACGAGCGCCGCAAAGTCTACTCCAACACGCGTATTTCACATACCGACGAAAAATATTTTATTTGAAACAAGAGCTCGACTTGCATAGTCACTTACATCCGCAGACCAACGTTGGTTTCTGAGTTGATACTCGTCGTCAGTACGGGTATTGTGAGCGACTAATGCTTGCTTGAAAAATATTTTACTACGCGTTGAAATCAATACCAATTATTAACCAATCACAACAGCGTAATTTAAATTTGGCGGAAGTAAAGGAACTCATGTCAATAAGCACTGGAATTGTCGGAGATGAGAAAATAAACTGTCACATGTCTCAAGAAGTGGGTATTGATAGCATTTCAAAAATCAGGGATAGCGAAGCGAAGGAGAATGCCACTAAATTTAGCCAACAGTGTATTACATGTGGATTAGGCCTACTGGGGATACCACTAAAAAAAAAACGCGCCAGGAACTCTACCTCATGGCGGTGTGGAAATGAATTTGTTGGTCAATACGCGTGTTGCGGGCAGACTTTGCGGCGCTCGTATGCCGAAACTATTCATTTCACAAAAAAAAGGTCGATACATAAATTATAGGAAATGTTCTCTAGTTTAATATTACATAACTATTTTCACCGTAAAGTGAGTCGGAAAGGAAATATCGTCGAAAAACTGTTTTGGACCGCCATTTTTCCAATATGGCGGCTACTTCCGGAATATAAAAGAGGTGGCAAAGTAAAAATTCGGAAGGACACGTCAAAATCTATAAATATACCAATTTTCAAAACTACCCTAAAACTTCACAGGTAACCTCCTTTTTGAGCGCCAAATGACTGGACTATAACGCGTGATACGAAGGATGTATTCTAATTATTGTCTGGATGATTGTAAAATTAGTACATAATTGCAGACGACGCGGTTTAATGTCATTGTTTGTTTGTTTATGCAACTATTTTCATCACATATATCATAGGTGGAAGACGAGTAAGGAGACGTCTAACTAGTTCCATTTATTCATTTCATTATTATTATTAATATTAAAAATATTCAAATCAAAAAGATTGGAGCCACAGTAATATATACAAAAAACAAAATTTTAAATATGTATTTCGACAACTAAGTTGCCATCCTCAGTATAAAACCTAAAAAGGAAAGAGTGTTAAATATGTGTCTCTAAGGTGTCACCTTTGAAGATATGCTCTTCACCAGATCACCAGTGACCCTATGTAAAAAATACATCCATTTATACTACTTAAAAACTAACGGAATGGAACGGTCTGGAAAAACAGAAACGAGAAAATTTAATTTAACAATTCATACAGTGCGCGTCAAAAGTAACGCATAAATTCATTTATAGCTAACATGGAGGTTTTACAGAAAAATCCTTCATGGGGTATAGCGATTTTGTAAAGAAAGTCATTATGTGACGGTAAAAATTTTATTTGCGACTTCAGTTTCATGGCCTATTGGGTTTCACTTTTTTTTTAAATGGCCCCCCTTTTTTATGACATTTTCGGGTAGATCAAAAAGTTCTCTTTTTGACAACATAACATGTTGTAGGGATTTTATAACAAAATTTAAAAAATATTTGTTCCCATCATGATAAATCATAAGTGTTCGAAATGGCCACCGTTTATCTCTTGGCAGTAGGCAAGACGATAGACAAATTCTTATCGGACATTGTGCAGGACAGCAGGTGTTATTGCTCTAATTTCTCTTCTAATACGCTCTTTTAGATCATCTAAATTTTGAGGACGATTTCAAATATTTAAATATCCCCACAAAAAGTAGTCTAACGGTGCGAGATCTGGTGTCCTAGGGTGGGGGGGGGCACTCTTTAGCTCCCGGTCTACCAATCCATTTGTTTGGAAAAATTTCATGTAGATATGCCCGTACATTGGTAGCAGAATGCGGGGGAGCGCCGTCTTGTTGAAACCAAATCTCATTATTGGGTAAACCTGGTTCCAAGTTATTAGGGAATAATTCGACTAAAGTGGGAAGGAGAGTGTTTCGAAAAAAGCCTAGGTTAATGTCACCAGTAAGATTACCATCGAAGAAATAAAGCCCAACAATGTGATCACCAATAATTCCTGCCCATACATTAAGTTTTTGCGGGTGTTGAGAATGACCTTCTTGCATCCAGTGTGGATTATTTCTTGCCCAGTAACGACAGTTTTGTCTGTTAACTGTTCCGTTGAGATAAAATGTAGCCTCATCTGAGAATAAAACTTTTTCTACGAATTCTGGATGTTCCTGGCAAATGTTCATCATATTTTCGCAAAATTCCATCCGTCGATCAGGATTGTCCTCTGACAATTCTTGAACGAACTGAATCTTGTAAAGATGATACTTTTCACGTCTTAAAAGTCTTAGGACGGATGATTGACTAATATCATAATTTAAGCCAAGCTCGTTAGACGAAAAATGAGCAGTATCCTCCAGTTCTAAAAGGATCGATAAGCTTGTTTAGTCATCGGCAGCTTTCTTCCGCCCAGATTTTAGTGCATCTTTCACAGACTCCGTCTCCCTAAACTTTTTTCAATTCTGCTCACAGTCGATTGTGTTATCGTGGGCCGTTCGGGATGCTCTTGATTAAAAAGAGCACATACTTGTTGCTGGGTTCTTACACGATCTCCGTACCCAATCATCATCAAAATATCGATACGTTCTGTTTCGCTCAAACGCATGATGATTTGATGTGAATTTAAGCTTTGCATTAAATGACTAGTAAATCTGTCTAGGTGACAGACGAGAACATGAAAAAAACATGAAAAAAAGTGAAACCCAATAGGCCATGAAAATGAAGTCGCAAATGAAAATTTTTGCCGTCATGAAGGATTTTTCTAACCTCTATGTTAGCTATAAATGAGTTTATGCGTTACTTTTGACGCGCACCTTATAAGCTGGACTATGGTATCGGTCAGAGTTGCATAAATTACTTTTATTCTTATCTATAAAAATACTTTCTTAATTATCTAATTCTTTAGGTTTTTGTCCAACTTTTAAAATATGCCGGGAAACACACGATTTTTCTGGTCTGGGATATATGCTCTTTATAACGAGTTGGCCGACATATTTCATGTTACATTATTTACAATTTATTTCATAGATTCCAGATTTCTGATTTGCCTCAATTTTATCTTTGGCGTTTCCTAAAACGTTAGTTATTGAATTATTTGACATAAACGCGACTTTAAGGCCGTAGTTCTTGAAGGCTTTGTTTAGGTTTTTTGAAGCTGTATGAAACGGTAAGCAGACAAATTTATCGTTACAATTTTCTTGAGGCAGGAGAGAAGTAGATTCTTGAATTGATTTCTTCTGTTTATGTTTTCTAATAAGCCGGGTTACAATTTCTTAATCGAAACCATTGTACTTCGCAATATTTGTAATTAAATTAAGTTCATTTTCGTATCTACATTTTGTAAATAGAAAACTTAACTTAACTGTCGATAAAAAATTTAAACGATGCCATCTTTTGCTGAAAACTATGATTTGAATCCGCTGAAATGGTTTCTTTTCGGAAAATATATCTAGGAATGGTTTCAAATGTATTTTTAATGGTTGGATACTTAAAGTTTAACTGATTTAAAAAATCTTCCAAATCATATTTACTGGCATCAAATCGCGAAAATATCATCTACGTACCTAATCCAAACTCTGGGGATTTCTTTTGTATTCTGTTTCAAATTGGAAATAAATGGAGACAAGCAGTTGCCCATTGCTCTCCCTTGTTGCCGTTCGTAGAACTTTCCTTCGACTTGAAAACAATTTTGTGACATGCATAGGGTTGTCAACCGCAAGTATTTATCTATTTCTGCCAGCTCAATGTTATTTTTATGCTACTGAAGTGAATAATGAATTTACGTCAAATGAAACCAAAATTTCACCTTCTAGCCTGCATTCTTTGATCTCCTGAATTTTCTACTGAAACGAATTTTCTACTGAAAAATTTTCAGGATTCTCTGGTACATTTTTAAATTCATTTACTAACCATTTCGAAACCACTGCTCTATTTTCCAACTCTGTTTCCAACTAACCCACATACTATAACAGCTTCTTTCGCTGACGATACAGCACTCATGGTAAAAACACTCAAACAAATTCAAAACTAGGCCAGAATATGGAGGGTCAAAATAAATGAAGAGAAGTCAGTACAGATCACATTCACTAAGAATCTCCAAGGTTAACAATGAATGGCAAAGACTTGCTCCCTGACTGATAGTGTGATAGTGTGAAATACATCTTGACAAAAGTCAAACTTGGAGAACAAATATCTTCAATAAAAGAAAGCAACTTGGACTAAAACTTGTAAAGTACTTCTGGCTTTTAGGAAGATCCTGCCAACTTACGTTAAGCAACAAATTGATGTTATATACATAAAGTTGCTTTCAAATCAGTATGGACATACGGAATACAGTGAGGTACAGTTTCAATTTCAAATATAGACGTTCTCGAAAGGTTTCAATCAAAGAGTCTACGTATTATAACAAACGCCCCTTGGTTCATACCCAATAGTGAAATACGTAATGACCTAAAAGTGTGTACAGTTCGGCAAGTTGCAAGTGAGTACAGCAAACGATATCTCGTTAGATTTGAAGTTCACCCAAAAGTGTTAGCAGTGACCTACTTGTTATAGTGAGTGAGCAAGCACAAAGACTCAAAAGACATAAACCTCTAGATTTATCTTATAGATTTTAGTTGAGTTACTTTCATTTCTTAGTATAAGCTAGTGTCAATCACACACATACAACAATCCAACGAAATTGGAAGAAGTTGATTGCAACTTGTACATACTTATCATTTTCTTTTTTTTTTTTCAGTAAGCCAATACACCAAACTTGCTTATAGTATATTGGTTACTGATTGCAAACAAACAAAATTTATATAACTTTCGTGGCTGTTTTATACGCCCTTGCTTCAGAAATCCGAGGGCCCCCATAAGTTGGAAAATTTTTCGTTTGGGTTAAAAAATTGTAATTGCAAGAATGATGGTGTGTTTTTTTTTAGAGAATCTTATAATGAACAAAGAAATAAATTTCAATAAATAAATTGTCCACAATTATTCACATTTTTCGTATTAAACACGATAATGGACTTTATAAAAGAATATTTTTGAAAAACGTACATCCCCGGTTAGCTAAACGAGTCATCTACAGTGTGATATAAGAATTAATATAGAAATATTTTTAATAGTTCTAAGCTTCCCAATGCCTATAACTATTTTTCGCCTACTGAAATTAATAATATAAGTACTTCGAGCTTTGTACTAGTGGAGAGAGGGAATCAAGGAAAAAAAATAATGAAATGAATAAATGGAACTAGTTCGGCGACTTCGTACTCATCTTCTTCATACGATGTAATTCTACGTGATGGAAATAGTTGAATAAACTAACAAACAAAATGACATCAAACTGCTTCGCCTGCAAGTATGTGCTTTAATTTTACATTGAAAGACTAATAAAATGGAGAACGAATCAAAAATCAATATGAAACGAATGGATATGAGAAAAATAGTGCCGCAATAATCCGTGCATTTTTAGCATTGATTGCAAACGTTTATGAAATAAATGTTGTGACTTTTTCTAATAATAATTTTTAAATGGAACGTTTCTCGCTTACATTAATATCGACTGTTGATACCTTTTTGTAACCTAACCTTGTGCGTTGTCTAAGTTTTTATTGCGTTTTCTGAATTATTTATGTAGTTGTAAAAAACAACATCGTATGTTTTACCTTTGTTGCCCCCTATAACATTTTTACCTGAATATTTGATGAAAACGTTGACAGGTTTATTCATTTTTAGTGTCTGTATAATTAATGATACCGCGCAGACAAAATTCCTGAATTATTCCATCACTCAAACGTCGCTTGGTTATTAAGGTGTGAGGGAGTGCAGTTAATGTAAACGTTGTCATTTGTGAATTTCATAGTGCCGCATTTAAATAAATTCGGTCAATATCGTTGTTGCAATACCTATGTGTGTAATAATTCACGTGTTCTTCCGCAAAGTAAATTGTTGCAAATAGTTTCCTGAAGGACATTCCGTTATGTGTTTGATATTTCATCTCTCACATTCTTCGTTGAAATTTTTCGTGTGGGTCGCATCTTGTGCTCTGAAAGAATTTCGGTACTTTAATAATGGAAATAGCTGTATTTTTGCTCCTATATTTTACGTCTTAAATTAAAGTTCGAGTTGATTTTCTTTTCTTGAACGAAACGGTACGTGAGAATTTAATTTCGAACACTGCAGATGCCATAAATTGGGTTTTAAAAATGTAATGCTCATACAAGTTTGTATCGATAAATGCAGAGGAAACTTTATAGATTTGTGTTGTTTGATTTACAACTTTGTTCAAACTTTTTCAATCGGCGATCTTTTATATTATTATATTTTTTAAAGAGCAAGCAAATACTACGAGTATGTTTGAATCACTTGGCAAGTCTAAATCGATTGATTTTGTCGCATTTACTGTAGAATATATACAAATAATTTACATAATCTAATTATATTTTGTTCTTACATACAGAATTATTACATATGCAAGCCTAGGTATACAAAAACCATTATATTTAAACAAAACGTCTCAAATTCTAAATCATCAAAAGAGTTTCTCTTATTTGGACTGATATAATACAGAATTAATTGAGAAAAACGCACAGTAATTAATTATTTCAAAATAAATTTAATCTAATTATTATCAAAAAGTAAAAAAAAAACGGATAACGCCATTTTCTCATTATTATATTCATTACTTTTATATTAATAAAAGAATTCATTAATTTTCAATGCAAATTATCCTGATATTACATTTTTTCACAAAAATTTTGAACTGCAAATTTTTAATATATAAAATGAGTTTTACAAAAATAAGGAAAACTGGTAAAGAAAAACCTGTAATTGTAATATATTAAATTAAAAGTACAAAGTAACTATCCTGCAAAATTAACAATAAAGCAACAAGAATCAAAATACGAAAAGCACTAAAATATTATCACTATACTAATACAAACTAATTAAAATTAATATTCAATAATAAGCAGAGCACCCTTACCACAAACTTTATTATAAACTGATCATTTCAATAACAAAGCTGTCACCATCAGCAGTATACTACTGCAACTCTGTGGTAATACTACTACTGCAAATCTATCATCGTCAGCACAATACTACTGAGTAGTAGTAGTAGTATTACTGCTGAGTAGTAGTAGTATTACTGCTGAGTAGTAGTAGTAGTAGTAGTAGTATTACTGCTGAGTAGTAGTAGTAGTATTACTGCTGAGTAGTAGTAGTAGTATTACTGCTGAGTAGTAGTAATATTCTGCTGATGATGACAGCTTTGCTGTCGAAATGATCATACATTTTATAATAAAGTTTGTGGTGACGGTGATCTGCTTAATATTAGTTTAAACCACAAGTATATTGAGTTCTATGAGTCTAAATATTCAAGTTGAAAATCTCTAGAAGTTCTTTCTAAATTCAGTTATCGAATTTTGTCTGCATTTTATTTATAAGAAGAAACTATTAAAATTATTTGAAATGTATATATGTTAATTAATATTTTTATTTGTTCCAGGTATGTAACAGGATGACTATTGAATGCATTCGTAAGTACCAGCAATATTTCTATTTTCGTTACGCAAAAAGTTTAAAATTATCCTAACTTTATCTTAATTATTCGTATGTAGATAACAACCACTGATATGTAAATATGTGAACAATTTATTCCTTTAATTTACCAACGTCAGTTAACTATTATAACCGGCAGATTTTATTAAAGTCACTACTAAATCACTAGTTAAATTCAAAATGCAATTCACCAAACAAGGTTAAGATTTAACTGTAGTTAATATTATTAATATTATTATTAATATTATATCTACAACTTAACCTCAAATATTTACATGTAATGAATATGTACTTTTCAGGCTTGGTCCATCGAAAAAATGACTATATAAACATATAACATGATGTCAAGATGCGGTATTATACTACACTCACTTTCATATGAAGTGCACCAAAAATAATGCTACGAAAAAAAAAACTTGGGTAAAATGCTGCCATATTATCAAGTATAAAACTATCAAATTTGGTGTAACAGAAATTAACAACTTCTCAGAAGCGAATTAATAATGGATCACATCGCCATGCGCAGCAATGCATCATTTATTCTCCGTGGCATGCTTTGTATCAGGTGCTCTATGTCCTCCTATGGTATCTCGTCCCATGCAACTTGGAGGTGGTGTCTCAGGTCGTCCAAGTTATCAGGAGACCTGGACGAATGTCGCAGCCGTCGATCCATAATGTCCCACACTTGTTCGATTGACGATATCGTACACACCAGGGCAACATTTGCAACTGTGCTTACTGCAAGTACCTTTGTGTCATGTTGGCAGTGTGTGGCCTTGCATTGTTCTGTTGGAAAATGCCATTTGGTAACGTCTGCATGAACGGCAATACCACTGGTTCTAAAACATTATCGATGTAAAGATGTGCGTTTAAAGTGCCTGGGATGAATGCAAGAGGTGATCTTCGTCCACCACACAAATCGCACCCCAAATCATTACACCAGGTGTTAAGGCTGTGTGACGTTTTTCAGCAAACTGCAAATTTATTCGTTCCCTTCAATATCGTCGTACCCTTCTACGGTCATCATTTACCCACAAACAAAACTAGACTTGTCACTAAAGACGATTTGATTCCATTGATCAATCCAACCACATCGCTCTTGACACCATGCAAGTCTAATAGCATTCTGAAATGCAGTTAAGAGAAGACGTCGGTTTGGACGGTATGCATCTAACCCAAAAAAGGAAATTCGCCGGTAAATTGTTGCCATCGAGACATGACGATCCAGAGCTCTCATACAGTCTACAGCAACTGACCTTGTTGTTTGAAATCGGTCTTGTGCGGCCACCCGCCTAAGAAGTCGATCTTCACGAGCGTTGCTGCTACGAGGGGGTCTTCCAGCCGGACGATGTTGCCGAATACCCTCGAATACCCATATGCGTGCAACAGTAGTGTGGTCACGATAATCTTCTTCCGATTTCACGGAAGGAAAGACCTGCTTCAGGAAATATGGGAAAAATGTCGACGTTGTCTTACTGGATGGTGTTGATCTGACAATTTGTCAACAGGAACACTAACATTTGTTGGTCGATATCGTCGATACTCCCTAAGTGACAAGGTCATGGGGTTTTATCTTTAATAGTCCATTGGCGAACCATGTTTTAGTTTCTTCCACGTTTATGGAGGCGCTGGGAGATTAGATAAATGAATTGTAATTTGTAAGATGGCGCCACGAGAAAACGTCAGTAGAACTGTATATAAAATATAAAATTGCAAAAGCAAAATTTTATTTGAATCTCAGTGAAAATTAAAATATCTATTCTAAGTAAAATTTTAATCTCGTGAGCAGCTCATTACATTACATTCCGCCGTTTGTCAAGGACATATGGGATTTTTATGTAGCAGGCGTATAATGTCATGCAAATGACAATATATAAGTACGTTTTTGAAAATTGTGAGCCTTAAATAATATATTGCGCTTCTTAAGAATTAGTGAAACATCAAAGGAGTTACTGGGAGGAAGTGTACCTTATTTATCAAGAGGTATATCAGTGTAATATTTATGAATGTTCAATATATCTCTCAAATCTTATTAATACTTGTTTATTAAAGCATAATAATTATAAATAATGTATTATTGTTATAACAAATCTCTGCTGAATCGATTTGCAAAGATTAATTTCGTTCTTGTTAAGTTAATGTATTGTATTAGTGAAAATAAATTGATATAATTTCTCGTATTTTCCATAGGGATAATTTTTAGTTGTTTCTAAGGAAAAACGCAGGGAATTAAATTAATTAATTTTTTTTATAATACTTGCTATAATTTTAATCAGTATTTTAATTTAAATACCCCCACCCCGCGTTTTTACAATATCGTAAGTCGTAAGTTTCTTCCAGTTCATTAGATGGAGCACAATGGTTCTCAATCATGATAAATAAGATTCCTTTCTATCCTGTGTAGGTTATTATTATCTATGGACAAGGTATCGACATTTCTTATAACCATGGTACAAAAACCATAACTGCTTAGGTTACTTGATCGAAATTTAGATCGTTTCATACTTGATAATAAAGCAACATTTTACCCAAGTTTTACATTCGTAGCATTATTTTTTCTGGGTGGTGCATTTCATATGAAAGTGAGTGTATTATATTATAATTATAATAATTATATTATAATATTTAATAATAAACACCCCCTAATCAAGCATATTAAATTATGGAAACGTTATGTAGATGACATATTCGTTATATGGGGCAGTAACATCGACCTGCTTATGTCTTTCTCAAATCTCTTCACAATAAAATCAAATTTACCATAGAAATCGAAAACAAAAAAAAAACATTAAACTTCCTCGATCTAACTATCACCCATAATAACTAATTTATCTATAACATATACCGAAAACCCACATATACTGACAACTGCATCCCTTATGATACCCACCACTCCACAAAACACAATTTTGCCGCTTTCTACTGCCTCATTCACCGTACCTTCAATATTCCGCTCTCTCCGTCTAACCTCAACACAATAATAAGCATTGCCAGTAATAATAACTTCTCCCCTACACACACTATTAACAAAATCATCAATGAACACAAAACCCTTCACATCAACCTTATTCTACGCCCTATACCTAAAACTACTGAAATAAAGTACAAAAAAATCAATTACTTTTTATTAAATTATAATTATTTTTCTGACATATTCACGTTGCTTAATAACCTAACCTTTAATTCCTTCCCAGATTACTCTTTAAGAATTCATTATGCAACATTCTCATTTACATTTCATTATCTTTTATTGCAAAATTTAATTTTGTAATTCGCTGTAAATTATGTTATATTATCTTGTAGTTCCCCGATGATGGCTATTAGCATTTGGAAAGAAGACTCTAGAAGAGAAAATTATGTTTTATATGACACTTACT
>JAFFZR010008241.1:0-10021 GCA_018397195.1 Lethrus apterus | reverse complement strand
TGCTAGTCTACTACGATTTAAAATAAACAGCAAAATTGAAGAAGTCGTATTAGGGATTTTTTTTATCAAAAAAACTTGTTAATAAAAGTTGTTCGGAATTGTTCAGATAAGCTAAATCCAAAATTCCATTAAAAACAAAAAAAATTTTAAATGTCTAAAAAAATTTCCGAGTCCAAAAAATGCGAGTAATAATCTCGCAAGTTTGCCATGATTGGTTATTTTACTCTTTTAATTGAATACAATAACAAAAAACGATGCTTAATTACTTAAATAACCGTATTTTCAACTAAATCGCAATTAGCATGTATACATTTGGACATTTTTTGAGATTTTCAGTTTTGTTTGTTTTCAATGAAATTTTGGATTTAGCTTATTTGAACGATTCCGAACAACTTTTATTAACAAGTTTTTTTGATAAAAAAATCCATAATACGACTTCTTCAATTTTGCTGTTTATTTTAAATCGTAGTAGACTAGCATTTTACCGTGAAGGGAAAGTAACATACCCTAAAAGTACAATTTAGTGAGGGGTATAATCAGAAAAAAGAAATTTTTTAAATCGATAATATATAAAAAAAATACAGGGGTGGTGCCGTCTAAAGAGCGACACACTGTATGTGCATTCGGTTCTAAGTACGGTCCTGTGTCCATTTCAATATGTGTCGCGTTGAAAATCAACTTACTTTGGCGGGAATAACGGCGTTATTGTCATGTTTTACTCAAAACTTAAAATATTTTTTTTGCACACCCTTCAACATAGGACCGTATTTTTTACATATTTGTGGTTGGGCTATTGTCAGCTATCACCTATAAAAATATCTGTACTTATTTCAGAATGACCCTGTATATAAGTATAATAATAGACGGTGGTTTAAACAATAATAAAATAAAAAAAAAACAATCTTGCCCAAAATTATTACTTTTCACGTCATTCTTTTACATTCCTTCTTTTTTCTTTCCAGTTTAAAATATATTTTTTTAATTTATTTGCATTAAACTTCTCATTTAGGAAATATACGTGGAGAGATTTTTGTATTATCTAATGCTATTTCTCTTTCCTAATATCTAGGAAAAAACGAAGGAAATGTTTTACCAATAGGGCTATACCTTCAAAAAAAATCTTTCGGTAAGTCTACAAAAAATCTCCACCACTTCTTTCAGATATTCACCCCTAGAAAAACGCCTTCTGCGCAATTGTTTTTTTTTTTTTAATTTAGGAAAAAGATAATAGTCACTCGGTGCCAAGTCTGAGCAATAGGGTAGATTTTCCATCTCTATAAAGCTGCTCTCATTGATCCTTTCTCGGGCTTGACAAGCTTTGTGAACTCATAATCTTTTGATCACAGTTTCGAGGATTTTTTGCTGCATGGCAGTTTTCAACTTTGTGATTGTTTCTTTATAGATTATTTCCTGTCATATTGGAGCCTTTTTTCATGTAGAATTCCTTTCGTCTTCGAAAAGTCCGCCGCCGTTAGTTTTCCTGACAAATTCTGCGTTCGTTCCTTTTTTTGGCGGCGCAAATACCTTATTATAATTTTCGAAAAAAGATCTTTGTCGTTATCCAAAGCTCATAAGTTTTCAACAAAAATTTGTTGCCGACACAATTTTCATTTGGGAGTAAGCACATTGGGAATCATAGGTGAGGACAGGACACCTTATTTATTTCTAAATTTTCATGTAAAGACCCATCTGTTATAATTTTCTAAAAAATGTCTTTGTTGTTGTTAATCAAAGCCCCTAAGTTTACAAATTTGTTGCCGACACAATTTTCAATCGGGAGTAAGCAATTTGGGAATCCAACGTGAAGACACCTTATTTATTTAAAATAATACTTATCTTTTATTCTTGAGCATCAAGAAGTATTATTTCAAACATATTCAACCAAGAATTTGACACTAACTTATTTATTTAAATCTTCATGCAAAATTTGTAATACTCTATCTAGTTTCTATTATCCAATCATTGAAACCCTTGTTCTTCGATCTGCGAAGACCATTTCTTCAAGTTTCTTGATGTTTTCGTTGGTTCATGCTTCAACAGGCCTTCTACATCTTTGGCCATCTTGCATTGATTCCCTACCCCATCGAAATAGGTTACACCAAAATTTTACCTTAAAATATGACGACGCATCTTCCCCATGCCTATTAGTCATCCTTTGAATATGATTGGGTCCATTTCCTTCCTTCGTCAAGAACTTGATCATTCTTCTATATTCCAGCTGAATTTCACTCATTTCTTGTTAGGAAAGGCTTTGTAAAAACAACAAAGCTCCTTGGATCTAGGTAAATCAAACTAAATCAAAATGTCACAACTACTTGACAACAAAAATTTGCGATCTTCACTTGTTCTCTTCATTACCAGGTTGATAATGTAAACAATTTCTCTCGTAATAGTAAATACATTTGTTACATATAGTGTTGTTTGTGGATTAACAGTGTGAAAGAAAAGAGCGATGGTAAAAACGTTCCTTCTTTAACGTTGCAATTAGAGAATTAATGCAACTTCTACATTTATCTTCTAAATTAGTAATAATTAATTTAAATATTCCTATTGCCTATATATATAATCTTTAAACAAACTTTGTTTATAGATTAATGATTGCGGAATATTTATTATTCTATTTACGTAAAAGTACTCATGTAATTTCAGAAAATGCTCCAAATCGAAAACGATATCGTATATTTATAAAGTAATTTGTTTGTGCACCAAAGCAAACGCTATATCAGATATTTGTGTATCGAATGTAGTACGGCTTCAACTGATTTACATTTTACAGTTGCGTTCTATCTCTCATCTAAGCGTTTTCTCTTATAGCTTCGTGGGATGTAAATTGGCAATGCTATCTGACACGTATTATGTCTATGTCGAGCTATTTCCATTTCATTCTGTAATTTTGCTTCCGATAATGTAGTTTACTTCACCTATATTTCCAACTTTTTTTGTTGCTATAATTATATTTAATTAACCGTTTCAAATAAAATAATGGAGAAAATTAAGCCGCTAACTTAATTTTACCAACAAAAACGGCTTGAATTGTTGAAATTTCAGGATTGTACAACTATTTTTATTTTTGAAATTGCAAATAATTTTACATTTAAAAATTCTATAATTTTATTAATATTTATTTAATTCCCCTGTTATAAATATCTAGTTTTATTATAGTGAATGTTGTCTATTATTTTTATAGTCCACAGCGGTGGATGCCGAACCTAATCTAACCCAATTCATCACAACACAACATGAATTTACAAAATGAATTTACATATCACAACTGAATATAACAATTGAAGCTTTCTGATTTTTCTAAATAAAGACAATGCAGGTCCTAGGTCTGAATTTGTTTCTATTTTTGACATTAACTACTACCATCAAATAAAAATTTTATATCTATTATTATTATTATTCTTTATTATCATTCGAGATATTCGGAGACAGTTTCTTTCTTATTTATGATTGTAGCGGATCTCATGAGGCTCTTTATGCTTTCTTTATCATAATATCGTTTATGCATTATACAGTCGGTTTTACGAAATTTGATTTATAATGTGTAGGGCAAAGTCGTCTTAGAATCTCGAGTTTAAAATAGAAATATTACAGTTCGCATATCACTCGTTATATCATCGGTCTCTGTGACGATCTAGTTAATCTATCCACTTTTAAAACAAGCAGATTTTATGTCACTTGAAGCAAGAACATCAGTCAAGATTCATAAAAAATTTATGATAAAACAGGAAGCGTAATATCATAAAAATAACGTGGTTTCGCCCTCTCAGTATCACATCTATCAGGAATTAATTCTGTTTCCAAAGAATCGCCCGCACATGTTTTTTTAAGATTTATTTATGTATTTATTATTCATATACTCTTTATCAACTGAAATTTAAAAATAAATAAATTTATAGTTTATTAAATATTTTATTTCATTTAGAATAATCTATATTAAATATTTTAATTGGTAGCTGTAAATATTTCTGCTGCAAAACATCCTATATTCATATTCAACGTATATAAACACGCGATATAGTATTGACAGAATAATAAACATTCAAGAACTTGATTCATCAACAAGTACAAATTAATTCAAAGCCATTGATTTTCTTCTGCAGAACTTGTTTCATTTAATTTTGCACCTCAAATTCCTAACATAAAATATGATGTGAGTGACGCGTGTTTTCATATTAAAATAGAATCAACTATTTAACACTCTGAATATTCTTATATATTATTTAACTTTTTTGTGTAACATAAACACAGCTGTTAACTTTATTATGTGTTAATGTCTCTGTTGACATGTTTATTGAAGTGGGTTATTTACGTGAAATTTTGAAAATAAATATAATTTTAGGTAAGACTCGACTGGATTTATACGACAGTGAAAATAAACTGTGTGAAATAGTAAACGACTCAGATTAGTGTGCAATTACAATTACAAAAAAAAAATCAACTATATCTATATAATACATAGTTTCTTACAGTTTATTTTTTACTTCTTTTTAAAGGAAAATTGCGATTTTAAAAATACATTTACCTAAGCAATTTCGTTATATTTGACCTTTAATGGGAATGATTTGTGTTAGTTCCGTATATTAAATAAATGAGTACTACATCCGAACACTAAACAAACCTTCCAATAAATATTAAAAGGGTGTAAGTCGTAAGCGACGAATTGTGATTATACGTGTTTCGAATCAAAGTTTACGAGATTTCAAAGCAATCCCCACATTGATCGACTATCAGTTTGAAGCGTTCTATGAATTATTTAGCAAATGTTTGAACATGAGACGAACGAACGAGAAACTCCATTCGCAACGAATCTTTCTTCGTATGTCTTTCGACGGTTCTCAATAAATTCAACATCCTGTTGTAATTTCATCAATTGACGTTTGTTTTGAGTAACTGTCTATATGGATAATTTGTTTAGACATATAGTTACAGTATATGTGTGTTTATAATTAAATCACGCATCGTTTCTACTTTATTCATTTATTCACTGTTCTTTTTAATATGTTTTTACCTACGAGATTTTTTATTCAATAAAAAATATTATATAACAAAATGTTACAGCAATTGAATTCTGTTGCTCAGTTGTACTGAAGGAAATTTAATTGAAAAATAAATAACTAACAATTAATTAGTTTTCTACTACATTATTCATGTAAATTAGCTTGCTTCAGTTTAAAATCGTATGAAAATGAAAATACTTCCTTTAATGCTCAATAATATCTTGTTACATAGTCATATTTTGCGTGAATGGACATGGAGAGGAAAATCCCCTGTGGTGTACCATACTTAAGTCATTAGTCAGTTTTAATTCGTCGTCATTCTCAATTATCGCCTGAATGGTATTCTAATGGGAGCGCATCTGTAATTACATATAAATATTCTCCTGACTTAAAGCAACACCAGTGTCGTAGCGAGGGGTGGGCAAGGGGCGGCATCATGCCCCGGGCGCTACTAACAAAGGGGCGCCAAATGGTCAGTCTTGTTTTCTCAATTACATTTTTTGTCTCAAATTTAAAGCCTAGCTTGAGCCTATGACTTTATTTATTTTACTTTATTTATTTATTAATTTGCTAGTATATTTTACATATAATATTATATGGTTTTCGAATGGGGGGGGGGGCTAAAAAGGTAAGCTCGCTACGCCACTGAGCAACATCACTGTTGTAAAGAGATTTGAAGGTATGTTTAATACTGATCTCAACGCAAAACAGTTGGTGACAGAATGTTACATTCTTCAACACGTTTTGTCTACAGGGGGCGAACTATTTAAATGATCACTATAAAGATCTCATAAATCACAATAGAATGTTTTTCACTTTTATGCTCATGCTCGGTAAAATCTTGGATATCCACTGCCACTTCTGAAAGATATTTACTATTTAAGATTTTTATCATTGAATTATGGAAATGAAATTTGGAATTTAGTATTCTTACATTAATCGATAAAGTAATTAATTTTATACAGGGCGATTCAAAATTTCATGACAATGTCAATATTTGAGTCAAAATAATAAAAAAATGATGAAGTCTTAAAATGATCCGTTTTTCCAAAAAGTCAATGTGATTTATTTTACTTAATATTTTGGAGTAATCCGTACGATGAATTTAATATGTATACGTTATTTGCAAACAGCCCACGCTATTTATTAAAAAAAAAAAAAAATTATTTGGAGATTTGTATTTCGTACTAAACTGAGTGGAAGTAACACATTTTCACAATTTTACTATTTAATAACTAAATATACAGAGAGATCCAAAATGATTGAAGGTAACGTCACCAGCATTTTTCTTAAGTTGGTCAAAATTGCTTTCCACTTGATAAACATTTATTTGCTTTTTCTAATAATTGATATGATTGAAGCTAAAAACTTGTATGTTATTGTTATTTGCCATTTAAATTCAATTTAAAAATTTTGTATGTATAGTCCAACAAATAAATATAAAATGAATGTAATTAAGTAAAAAAAAAAATTTCTTTGTTTCAGGTATGAACCATTTCATTTAAGGTGGTAAGTTATTTTTACACAAATTTTCAAATATCGCGATCTACAGTTTCACAAACTCTAGAACTTTTCTTGTTAAACAGAATCGCCTAATCTCCATTACAGTTAATGCGTTATTTGCAGTTGTGTTTATCAAACATGTATACGGTGCGGCTTTCCAATTATATTCCCCCTTAGTCGTGGCTTACTCGGGTGGTTTGCGTATTTCATCGAGGGATTTGAGGGATTCGTATTTCTCAAGTTAAATTCGTTCAAACGCTACCGTCTTATTTGAAATGTAAAATAACCTTAAATGCCTCACACGTTGTCTGAAATTTAACAATGTTTCACGGAGGATCTGGAATGTTTATTCGATCGATACTCTTCGACGAAAACTTATAATTTTGTCTTTGAAGGCTATAATTATATTTTTCTTTAAAAACGATTCATTACACTCGCATGAATTACTATATATACAAATTTTCGTTAATGTGTGCCATTTAACTACATTAAAAATTGTCGAGTAATTTTTTTTTGTATTTTCTTTTGTTTAGTTTTATATTTATTACATCAGTATTTTGAAATAAAAAATTTTATTTCTCGGAAACGAAACATTTTCCATTCCGCCATACATATTTTATGGCAAACTATCAAGCTGTAAATAAATTTACGGAAATACTTACAAACGGAACATAAAATCTCATTGGGTTATGGTTTTATGCGATATAAATTACGTGCTCTTAATGCAAGAAATATAAATTGATTCGAAGCACATGGCTCTTGAACGTTTTTTTTTTTTTTTATCATTGTTATGTAAGTTTCGGCATGAATGTGGAGTGGAGGTCGGTGAAGTCTTGAAGGTTGTCAAGGACGTGCTGCAATTAACATGAGGACACTTTACACCCGTCGTAAAACCAAAGTAAAGTCACATCTTTAATGAAATATTATTTGAGTAGCGTCTCCTGAATGTTAGCTTTGAAAATTTAGCCGACTGTAAACACTGCCACTTAAAACTAATATAAGGGATGGTTGGATGCTTTCGAAGCTCATGCATAATGTAGTAACACTTATACTAAAATAAATAGGTTTTAAATGAGACATACGAATGAACCCCAAATTGTTACATTCACATTGTATGAAGAATTTTATTTCATTTAAATTTTATTTTAATTGAAAATAATTACGAAACTAAAACAGTAATGAAATCTACATTCAAAACATGAAATAATATATTCAAAACAATATATTTTTTTATTAAAATGATGTTGTAAACAAATATTGTAAACACTACATGTCACTTCGATAATAATTTTCCTAAATTTATTAAATCTGGCATGGAAATTTACACTTGTAGTAACTGATTTATTGTTATTTTTCTAATTCACCAGAATACATAATAAATTTATCTGTCATGACAAAATCCTTAAATCATTGTAGTGATGACCGTGATGAGATTTGTTTTACTACGTGTTGTATTATTATTCATATGGTTTTTATGTCATGTACGTACAAACTGCATATATACATGTACAGATTATGAATTATGGTTTCCTGTTCCTATTTAAAATAGATAAAGATACACTTTTCGTACCACATTTTAGAAACTCAAGTTGAAAATTCAAACAAATACAAGTCCTCTGTTTTGAATTGTAACTTATGTTAATGTAACATATTGTAAATCTATTTTATTTTATAGCCTGAAATTTATTACCACAGGTGTTTCAGCTTTTGAAATTACTTCCTTGTTTAAGTTTCTGCTGGCGATGAAGTTATTTTTGTGTAAAATTTACGGACCATTCCGTCCACTAAGATTTGTATTTAATTATCATACAATATTATTCACTTATAATTATATTAATTATAAATAACGCCCACGATGATATATAAATGTGGTAGAATGAGATTTAAGAGAAGAGATTTTGTATGATTTTTTGTGTTTGTGTTCATTTTTATATTTTTTATACGATTTTTAATTATGCATTAGGTTTTTAAAATCAAATTGTTTGTCCAAAGGTGAGGAAATACTAATAGATATATAGATATATAGATATCTAAAAATACGTGTAATTTTTAGATAAATAAAATTAACAATTGACAAAAAATAATGATTATAAAACTGAATATATTGATAACAACTCCGTTCAAATGTTGATAAAATCTGTGTCCCTTTCCTCTTCAATTTTTCCATCATTTTTTAATAAACGTCCAATCTCAGACACATTTTTTCAATTAATCGTCATTTCTGTCATTCTTTTCCTCAACCAATTCAACATATTTTTGGTGTTACTGACTACACATTTTAATCCCGAAGGAATCATATTTGCTCTAAATTTAGTCGAAGAATCCGTTTTCATATTGGCACATATAAATATATGTTTTGTTGAACTTTAATGATAAAGTAGAACAATAAACGTACAACGTCGCTCGCACGTTGATTTTTTTATAGATAGACGCGGTTTATTGTGTAATAATTAACAATGCAAAGTTTGTGATAAAGTAACACGGTTGTTCCGATATCTCTTGTACTGTAGTTTTAAAATTCAATAACAGTAATTTATGCACTTATCTTGAAATCGCATAAAACTCGTGCATGCCGACGCAATTAAAAGTATGGGTATACAATTATCATTCGTTACCGAACACTGGCATCGAAATGCCTTCATAAATCGTAAAAAATATAACGAAGCGTGGATAGTTATAGCTTCCTTCGTTATTTTTTCTTAAATTGTGTATTTAAATTTTATGAACGTATAGCAAAATATTCTTCCTAAAATTGTTTACAAAATCTTATTAGCTGTGCATTATGACAAATAAATATTATTTCCTCTTAAACGATAATATAAAAAATTAAATTTATATAAATATTATATTTATATACATTTTTTTGAAAAATGCTGCTCATCTTCTAAGATATCTTACGCCTGAGCAATGAAAATCACCGGTTCCCATTTATTAAAACGTTAGATCTAGCCCGCATTCGCCAACGTTAGTTAACTTATTACAACTCGTAGATTTTTATTAAACATGATAAATTAAAAATGCAATTCAGCAAACAAAGTTAAGATTTAACTGTAGTTAAATCACACGACTAAAATAATCCCTAGATTTTTCGTCGGTTAAATATTAGGTCTGTTTAGTATCCTGAACTGGTGCAGGAAAGTGTACACTAAAAGGTGCAAGAGGTGCAAGAAGTGTAGCTCCACTTTAGTAATTTTTAACTGAACATAACAAACGACTTTAGTGCAATGTGACCCGTCAGCTATCAACTTGGTTTGTTCATAGTAAAATAATATCATTTATTGTATTAATTAATAAATATAAGAATGAATCAAGACAAAATTTGTATTATTGACGATTTTTTTTTGCATTATACTACAGTTGCTTTTTCAGATAAAGGTTTTTCCAAATAAAGGTTTTAAAATTCGTGTTTTAAATTCAACTTCACTGTACAGGGTACGATTTCCTCAAAATAATTCGGAATTCAGTTTCTTTTATTTCCTGCTAAAATCGTAAATGACCACACAAATCGTAATGCG
>JAFFZR010008240.1:0-10072 GCA_018397195.1 Lethrus apterus | reverse complement strand
TAGAACTTTTCTTATCCCTAAATTTATCTTAATTTTTTATATATATGGACCTCAGTATCACAGCAATATGTTGCTTATTCAAATTAATAGACAATTAAATTTTGCTTTGGACTAATCCATAAAAAGTTTTCCACATTTCAATTGTTTCAAAAATAAATGTTATGTTACATATCGAATTTCTAATGCTTTTACTATTATCACTAAAGATCCCTCTAGCGTTGCATAAAATTGCATGATCTTGCTGTATTTCGTTATTGAACTATTGGCGTTTTGCCGAAGACCGCCAGCTGTCAAAATTTCCGAATAAATGCAAATATCTTAAAAACGAATAGACATAGACAAAAATTATCTTATACAAACTTATATTATAATTACCCAGGGAATTCAAAAATGTATTAAAATTTTAAAGTTGTTCGTGGTTGCGCGCAAACGAAGCACTCCGTGTAACTGAATTTTAGGTGGTGGAGACCATAAATTCAAAAATCTTTTGTCTTAAAATATTTTTTGTATTTTGCATAACAACGGAGATATCGAAGAATATCGCACTAATGTTACACCCTGTATAATTTTACATTGCGAAAAGTTTTATCTAAAATAATACATAAATAACGATTTATAAATATTCTACTTTATAACTGTATTTATTTCAATCGGATATCGTAACTAATTACTTGCTAGTTTTATCAAAGCTTTTGGAAACTTTCTCAGCATTTATTTTCCATCTTTGCCGACGATATTTTATGCTATTTTTATATGTATTTTAAATAAGACCAAGCAAATCAAATATTTTTACATAAATATTTTCAATGTAAAAGAAAGTGAACTCTATACATATTTAAATCTATTCTAACATTTATTGCGCAACCACAGATTTTATATAGCGAAAAATCAGATGTTAAATCACAACCATGAGCTATCCAGACATTTCATGTTTAAATGAAAATTAGGCCTTTTATGTGCATCTGCATTTGACTTTATCGTTCGTATACGTAACATATATTCTCTTCGTCGTGAACACTTCGGATTTCAATTTAATCTTTCGTCTGCATTTAACAGATGACGTTACTAGAACTTACTTATACAGGACGTTATTACAATTTAACATAAACAAATAACCTGTTTTGTCGATCTAATTGAAAACTAGTGTAATATATTCCTATTTCATTTGGGGGCCCCTAGTCTATAATTATGCATATTTAAAAAAAAAAAAAAAAAAAATTAAACTATTGTTTAAATAAATCACGGAGAGATGATTTTAGTTTTAGACTTTCGTTACATACTTAGGTGTACCACAAGGGTCGGTTCTTGGCCCGGTATTTTTTTTTTTTTTTTTAATATTAATAAACAATCTTAGACAACACACGGATGATGCTAGTGTTACTTTATATGAAGATAACACATCACTTTTAGTATCTAACCCACTTTAAAACATACTTTTCCATACCCACTAAAACAGAAACCGCTTACTTACACCTTATTATAGATAATGAACAGTTAATTCATTCCAATCCAATGAAATTTCTTGGTTTTCACAATGATGAAAAAACGGAAAATTCTTAATCCGATACTGTACATAAGGTATTATCTTCGTAATGTACGACTGCAGAAAATTTCTCTCTCAAATAATAAAAATTTATTTTCCTTGCTAAGAGTTCATGACACAATTAAGTGTCGAAAGTTTTTGATAGGAAATCAATTGGGATGGATCCCACAAGATTTATGATTCAAATGTCTTTATTTTAAACGTATCAAACTTAAAATATCTTTAAGGAATATTAACTACCAACCTCATAAAATACATCTTTTTACAGAAACTCTCCTACAATGCGCGGCGGCACCGTACACGATCACGGCGAGACCATCGAGCAAGAGAAACTCTGCAACGCAAATGCCCATTAAGCCGTACCACGTGACGTGGGCGCCAATTTTGCAGTCGAGAAACTGCGCCACCCAGACCCCGCCCCCGCACAAGGAGAGCTCCGTCTGAGCCCAGGCCCGGCACCGGGACCAATACCACCTGTGATACTTGTGAATATCTCATATTTTTAAGCGACATTATCAACTACTGTTATGCTGTTATTATTTCATTGTGAATAAAATATCATTCTATGTATAAAGTGTTTATATGTTAATTGACTTGTTTGATTTTTTAACCTGACATGAATTTAATTTTAATGACGTATTGAAATGGGAGCATTTCCAAAAGAAATCGACGCATTGTTAACACAATAAAAAATAACAAAATATCAATAAGAATTGGAAATTACATCAGAAAAATAATGAATTTTAAAAAAAGATACGAAAAAAATAATTTGTTGAAATTAACATCGTACCGGCTACAATTTCTGCCGTCTTCACAGATGCAGCTCTACAAGGACTTCAAGGTGTTTCATTTTTTAATCTAAAAGTAAACTTAATAACATAGTCTGATTGAAGATATGGAAAATTCCGCATTTCTAAATTACCAAAATGACCAAATTTTGCCATTTGCAATTTGCCAAAAAATGTGTAATAAGAATATAAAGTATTGTTGCTTGCTCAAGAATACGATAAGATAATAATAATTAAAAAATGGATCTATAGGGACATTCTGAAATAAGTACTGATATCTTAAGAGGTGATAGCTGACAATAGCCCAATCCCAAATATGCAAAAATGACGGTCTTGTGCCAGAAAAAAATATTTTACGTTTTTAGTAAAATATGACAATAACGCCGAATTATCATCAATAAAAATTGTTTTGCAACATTTCATGTTATTTCCGCCAAAGGAAGTTGATTTTCAACGCGAGACATATTGAAATGGACTCAGGACAGTACTTAGAACCCAATGCCCATATAATTTAAAATTTTAAATGAAGAAGGGAACGCCGTTTTTGCGGATTTGGGTTTGGGTTAAGGTCAGCTATCACCTATTAAAATATCAGCACTTAGTTCAGAACCACCTGTATAATAGAAATGCACATGCCACTACACACAAGTAATTGCATTGAAACGCGTCCCTATTTAATGCAATACTTAGTCGTAAATATTCATAAACATAAAATGTTCATATTTTTTTAAAAAATATATTATAATAAAATATATTCCACTTATTTTGAAAATAAAAGTGCTAGAACATTTAAATTTTAAACATTCTATTCAACGCTCCTAGCGGAGAGTAGTGAGACGACAGTTGGACAGTTGGCTTACTTATCTAGTTATGCGACACCTATTGTGCATTTGCTGACAACATTCATGTTTTTTTTTTTACAAATTTATTACAGTGATTTAATATATAAATATATATATTATTCATAGGTGGTCGTTATAATAACTACTACTAAGAGAAGATATAAACACAATTAATATATTTCTTATTTTTAAAATTTTGAGTGAATTATTGGATAAATTGACAATTTGTACATTCGAAAATTTTAGTTCACAAAATCGCCTACAGGGTACGTTTTAACATTACCTAAATTTGACATAAATTAACTAAAAAAATTAAAATTTTGAAAAAAAATGGGTATAACAGAAGACACGTATCTGCCGGAAGAAGAAGAATTAACCGTTCAAGAAGTTAATCTGTCGAGTGCGGCTTTGAAATCCGCAGCTCATCATTTAGGAAACGCTTGCCTATGGGAAAATAACGTAAGAGGTTAATTATCTAATCATGTAAACCTTCGATTTGAAACGGCTTTGTAGGAGTTCATGCTGTGTCGAAAAGAAAACGATAAAGATCCCAGAAAGTGTGTCGAAGAAGGTAAAGCTGTGACAAGTTGTGCTTTGAACTTTTTTAAACAGGTTAAAAAAAATTGTGCAGAAGAATTCACTCAATATGTTCATTGTATGGATAAGTCGAGCTCCTTTCGATGGTTTCAATCGTAAGTTTTGACTATGTGAGAAGGCAGTAATCAGAAATTTATTTTGAACCGTTTTAAACAATTGTTGAATAATTTCACTTAAAGTCCTCGTTATGAAACATTTATCTTTACGTACTGATTTATAGATGCCGCAAAACCCAAGGAGTATTTGACAAATGTATGCTTGATAACTTAAACATGGAACGTCCACCATTTGATCAGTATGCTCGTGTTCAAGTCCATAAAACAGAGAGACCTAAGCCACCAGCCGAACCTATTACAGTATATCCAGATGCGGTGCCGTACTTACCAGAAGATGCAGAAACACCACCGCCAGCTAAATATGGCTCACGTTTTCACTGGATATGGTAAAATTATGATTGTGTACACATTTTAAAATATTTTATTTTGACTTAAAGTCAAAATGTATAATTTAAAATGTTGTATTTATTACTAATGTAGTACATACTTTTATTGTTATTCTCATAGTAGAGTCGTAAATAAAATATTTAAAACTATTTGCTTAGTTATTTTTTCTAATCGGTTACTTGCAACATTGTCATTAATATACAGTGAGATCGAAAAAAAAATTAGTCAAAGTAAGCCATGAACAAAAATCGGCATGTCTTTACTTAAACCACTATTTATTTCTTAATGTCAAATTGACGTTTTCCAGCTGCTTCAATAGGAAAATGCTCCTGAAATTCTTCAAAACAGGCAATGTAGGAATATTGCCATTTACCGTTTCCTGTTTCATTTCCATTTCAAAAATAGAATTCTAAAAGAAAAGCTTTGATTTGTTAGGACAACATTTTTGACAAACGTCAATTTGACATTAAGAAATAAATAGTGGTTTAAGTAAAGACATGCCGGTTTTTGTTCATGGCTTACTTTGACTAATCTTTTTTTCGATCTCACTGTAGATAAATAACCCTTAATTTATATTGTTGGCTAAATCAGAATAATATGTATTAAATAAATATCCTAGCAATTACGATGTCACTTCACAAATATAAAATGAATTTTGACAGAAAGTCATCGGTGCATCACTAATTTAAATTAACATGGATGTCGAAGAATACAAATAATAGACAAATAGGAAAAAGATGGTAATGTTTATTACGAAATAAAATCGTTTTTCTTGCAATTAACAACAATGAATGCACATAAATGACAGCAATGACAACTTATAAAATAAATTTTCACATTCACCAAGCCACTGGATAAAACCACATCAACAAGGGCAAAACGAATCGTTCCAAAATTAACGGCCGCAATAGTACGTACAAGCACAAAAGGTGTGGAATAAATGCATCTGAATTAAAAATCAATGTGTGTAGTTTTAACAAATTTGCTATATAAATCCACTCTACTTTCTGGCAAGTTTATTTCCAATCAAGAATCAATTTGCTTCACATTGTTTCCCGTAACTCATTTTATTATATAATAAACTCAAACTTTATAGCATTCATGCACTATAAATTAACTTTTATTACTCATTTATATGGGAAATAGATCACAGTAATTAAATTCTCGAACAATTTGTCATATATAATAAGGAAAGTCCCAAGGGATTAAAAGCAACGCAAAATTATTATGAGAAAATCAATCAGGAAACGCAGTCACAGTACCACTAAACATCTGAAAATAAGCCCTATATTCTATACATATTAATAATTCGATTAATCAACAACATGAGATTTTGATTGCAACCCTTAACACGATTTTTTCGCTAAATGGGACGGACAACATCGCACTAAATTGTATTATTACATAACGTGAAATAACAGCACATGACAGCTTGGTCAAACTTGTTTAGATTGCATGTAATATGATGGAATTATTGTGGCAAATGGTCCGATAATTCAGTTTTGTGCCATGCCATGCGCGAATCCATCTTCAAACGCGTATATAAACGGCAGTTTTACTTTAGAAGATCGTACTGTGCTCACAGATTTCATCTTAAACACCCGACCAATCAACTGAAGTTTGGATAATTTTTCCATTTTCATAAATTTCCATTTTAGCAACGATGCATTCCGCAGTTTTCAATTTCGTGGCTATTTTAATTGTTGCTTTTGTGATTAGCAACGTTTTCTATTCCGTTGAAGCTACTTACAGGAAACCACCATTTAATGGATCCATATTTGGCAAAAGGGGATCATCAACAGGTAAAAACAATTTATGATGTATATTGTTTATAAATTCATTTTGATTACAGAATATGACAGCGCCAGCAAAGCTTTGTCTTCAATGTGTGAAATCGCCAGTGAGGCTTGCCAGGCATGGTTTCCGGCACAAGACAAATAAAATGTAAGAAACCCGATGTTATAATTCCCAGGATACCAGAAAACTTTTTTGCTCGTGTTGCTTATTTGTACTTCTCATTAAAGATATAATAAAGGCCATGCAATAATATATTTGTTTCATTCAACTTTTTATACTTTTTACAGTTAATAAACTACAGAATGTACAAATACATAAAAAGAATAAAATTTTAGGCAAAAAGGAGTTCTACCACAAAACAGCGTTCTGTTCTTCCTTAAGAACATTCGCATAATTCTTGAATATTATTTGTATTATTTGTCAGCATTATAAACAAAAGATCATTTAAAATATTCTGTAAAATGTCATAAAATATTTCCTACAAATGTTCATGCTATTTTGAAATATATGCATCTCCGAGAAATTGTATGCTGTCTTGACCGTCTATTATGTATGCAGTGAGGTTGTTGGCTGTTGAACGCTCCAAATAAAAAATTCCCCGATCATCAGATTTAAAAACCCTAACGATACAAAAAATAATAAATATAGGTTGGCATTTCAAAAAAATGGCGATGACGTCATTACGCAGAGGAGTGGGGGTAAAAAAATTGACAACTATCAGAAAAGATGAGCGTTCAAAAACAAAATTTGACTTGTCGAAGGATTTTGACCGCAGATGATAGGGGAATTTTTTATTTGGAGCGTTCCACTGCCAACAACCTCACTGTATAGTCTTGACTCATTGTCAGTAAACCAGAGGATACCAAGGAAAACATAATAGGAAGAAATAAGGAAAGCAAGGAAAAAAGTGCTCTAGACAACTTGAAAAATAAATACGACGTAATCTTTAGCAGTTAAATTTATAAGTTCTACTAAATTCTAAACACTAGAAGAAGAAATAAAGATGTGAGCAACTAGGAAGATACAATTTCAAAAATTTGGAAATATAGATGAACTAGAATAAAATTCTGTTAAACCCCGAAAAAGACTGATTGGATCAGGTATTATTTTGTCAGTTGCAACTCTCTGGTTTCTACAGGACAAGTAACATTCAAACACCACCACAGCTAAAAGAAAGTAATTTTTAAGAATTTTATGGTTCTACATGTCAAATGCCTTTGAATCTTATCTTATCCCCATCTTCTTGTACCATTAATCGCCATGGAAAAGTCAAAACAAGAACTGTTAACATCAGTTGCTCTAATGATGGTAATATTTGTTAAGGTAGTATATACATATAGCAATTGAAATCAGTTCTGAAACCCGATTGTATTTCAGAGAGTCAATTACATTGCAACAGATGAACTTGCAGTTGTTTAATCATAATCATTTCCAATGCTTTTGAGAAAACTGGTAACGTAGTAATCGGTCAAAAGTAATTGAAACCGATCCGTTGGCAGTTTTCGATAAGAATACAAGGGCCTCATTCCAATTAAATAATTAAGCATGTGTTAAAACCAGCATAAGGTAAGGGCAGCAGGCAGTCAAAATCCTTACGTTTAACACTTCAACACCTTATAAACGTGAGGTTTATGCTCAGTTACATCAAGAAAAATTTGAAACAAAATCCAGAAGTTCTTTGCCAGGAGCTTTCATTACAACAAATAGATAGAGTTTAGATAAAGTTTCATGTACCACAGTTAAGTTCTTCCAGCTTGGGACAAATGGCGAGGGAAAAAAATTTACATATAAATCTGTTACGCAGATGGATCAGGTAGCCTTTTTATCTTTTGTGAAATCAGTTTACCCCGCTTCTTTTCTTTTAAATGTTTTGAACTACTTTAATCCCCAAAACAACCTTTTGAAATCAGAGAACTGGGAGTTAATAAAGCGAATTAATTCAATAAAATTAAACAATTCACTTGAACTGGTTCAAAAGATAAACTATTATGTCCAAAAGTATATTGAAAGTCTCATAACAATTCATGCACAATTAAATATATTCTCTATAAGAAAACTAAATCTTATTTGTAATATACATCTATGTTTTTTAATGATCCTAATAGCTACTACATTAATGGTTTGCTTATAAATACTTTTATCACAGATAAAATATAAATGTAAATCAAAGCTCCTACATACCTTAAAAAATATAACTTAATTAATGAATAATCAATAATGTTAAGTTAATAATAAATGAAATCAAAATATAAATGCTACGAAAAAAAATCATTTTATATAATTTACTCTTAATACAGTGTGATCAAAAAAAAAAAAAAAAATAATAATAATTAAAGTAAGCCATGAACAAAAATCGGCATGTCTTTACTTAAACCACTATTTAATTCTTTATGTCAAATTGACCTCAAAAATCAGACAAATCAAAGCTTTTCTTTTAGAATCCTATTTTATTAATGGAAATAAAACAAAACGGTGAATATTCTTATATTGTTTGTTATGAAGAATTTCAGGAGCATTCGGTATTATTATTATGGACGACATTTTAGACAAACGTCAATTTGACATTTAGAAATAAGGTTTAAGTAAAGACATGCCGATTTTTGTTTTTCGATCACAGTATACTATTAATCTTTACATGACATAACGCACATGAAGAAAAAATCAACAATGTGGATAAATGCTTCTTTCAGGAACTCAAACTGATTGTAAATCATTCAGAAGAATTTACAATTGGCCGGCTTCTTTTATTTTGATTAAATAATCCCGTAGATATTTTATGTAATCAAACATCATTTTTACAAATGCTTTGTCTAAAATGTATTGAGGTATCCAACCTTTCAAATCTGAATTCAGTACCCATTCGAAATAACACGTTTCAGTGGAATCTGTCGGTCGCATTACCCAACATCCAACACCATTTTCACCCCTAAAAATTGTTTTTTAAAGTGGATCAACACTGGTGAATGAAAATTTTTGATTTTTTTTGTTTTTATTATCAGTTGTGTATGTTGATAGTTCAAAACTATTATTTTAATTTTATATTGGGTTCAACATAGTGGCCATTTAATCTTAGCATCTTAGCAGATGCAGTTTTCTTCATTAGTCAGTGATGCATGTCCTAGGACAATGGGAGAAAAACAAATAATTTTGATATAAACTACTAGTACCTATGTACATAAAAAAAAAATGGATGCCTTACACTAGTGGTGTCAAACTCATATATGAACATGGGCCACTAAATATAGTTTTAGTCCGCAGAAGAAAAAAGGTGTTCTGAATGCGTTATTGAAATTCAAAAGAATAGATAATTGGGTTGGGTTCGCTCCATATTTGAAATTCAAAAAACTTGATAACTCGCAATGTTTTCAAAAATGCATTTTTTAAATTCTATTTTATTATTTTAAATTAACTTCATGGGCCACGGGTCCCATTTAACAAATTGACAATTTATTTCCCAAAAAAAATCGCATTCTTAACGGTTTTAATACAAAACGTTCAGATTCATTTTTATCATAAAGGAGTAATCTTAGAAGAAATAACACATCAACAATAAACAAAATGTAGGATATAATGTGCTCAAGGTCATGGTATTTGTCACTGTCTTAGGACATACCACAGCTGGGATACGGATACGTTTACAAATGAAGAAAAAAGGCATCTGTCAAGATAAAATATGGCCGCCCTGTTGATCCATAAATAAAATTAGTGAAGTAAAATATGGGTCTGATAATACAGAGTGAGCAATTGGAAGTGACCACCACGTGACCACATACGCCACAAAACTAGTGTGTTTTTTTGTTTTACTGCTACTCATACTGCTTATTGTATTTACGTTCTGTCATCTGACGTTTAACGTGTTTGAAAGCGCTAGTTTTTTCCGTTTTTCTGTGATTTTCTTGTAAGTTTTTTTAATAAATACTGGAATGAAAACCTTTTTCCAAATTATTTCTGTATTAAGTGTATTAAAGAAGTCACAAGGTATACAAGTACTGATCAAGCTAACAATTAATTTGACACTTCTCTTCTTTTAAGGTTATAGTTATAAACACAGTACCAACTTAC
>JAFFZR010008236.1:0-10355 GCA_018397195.1 Lethrus apterus | reverse complement strand
GCAAAACACACACGAACAACCAGATGACGATCCAAGCAAAGGACAAGGAAGAGGCATATGACAATTGAGTCCTCTAGTTTCAAAACCCCCTAAATCCATTTTTAATGTAATATGAGTTAGATAGCATAACAGGATCCTTATGAAAATTTCTACTGATTTGTAAACTCTAATAATGTCAAACCCCACAAATCCCGTTTAGAATACACTGTTAAATTTTGCCTTAGTTTCAAACTCCACCAAATCTGTTGGAAATAATTTTCAAACGCCACTAAATCCACATCAACCAATCAGAACGTGAATAAACAAAGCTACAACTCCAACTTTGGGTAATATAAATCCGGATCTATTAGTCTAATTTCATTTCGTTCTTGTTATTTTTCACATAATAAAAAGTTTTCTTTTGTTTTTTTTTCATTGTTACGTTTTCCCTTTTTTCAAACCTACTTTGTTCGGAATCAAAACACACGCAATCCACAATATTGACTTCCAAATTCCATTAAATTCAATAATTGGCTTCAAACCCCACTAAATCCATTTTAAATCCTTTTATTTTCAAAGTTGTGACTTTCTTGTAAGTATATTGTTTGTCCGCGGTGTCATTTTAGAATCTAATACTGTAAAGCAGTTTGGGGGAAAAAATCATTAACGTGTTACCGCGCCAAGTTAGTTGCACAGTTTTTCTTAATTTCTGAAAAAGTCACGAAATTGGATTTAGGGGGTTTTGAAACTAGAGGATTCAATTATGATAAAAAAGGAAGAAAAATAATGAAGTAATAAATATAGGAACTAGGAATTTACAAGGAGTATACGAAAAAACCTAACCATAAGGAAAATACCAAAAAAGAAGGTTTGAATGGACGAAAAATGTATGGAAGAAATAAACAGAAAAAGAAATTTGCGTGGAGAATATCTACAAAGAGGAAACGAAGAGGACAAACTGAAATATATGGAGCAGACGAAAATTGTGAACAATTAATTTTTTTATAGATGCAACATCATTATGTTCACAATAAACTTTTCACGTGTAAGTGTTATTTGATTTTTGACAAATTAGATTACTTCACTCTTCCTAATAATCTATTGTGATGATTTTTAAAACGAAATATTACGGATAATTTAAAATACATAAATTCGAAATGTATATAAATTGAATTGAAGCAAGCTTTGATATTTTAATATTCTCCAAAGCGTGCAGATGGAGCCATTAAGGTTTATAGTTTTTAGTTTTATTTGTTAGAAAGAGTCCATTCTATTAAGTAGGTTATATTATCTATGGTCGCACCTGTAACAAGTAAAAACGCAATCGATGTGCTTTATCAAAATAATGCCTCACAAAAGGTCAAACTTAGATCGTCGTAGTCGCGGACCGGAAGCAGTGCGACGAGTAATTACAAATCAAACTGAGGAAGAACGAGCATCAGCGTACGAGCGAAATAGACAAAGAATGGTTCAAATACGTGTCGAAGAAGCAGCAAAGCGACGTGCAGCCGGACTTGAGGATGCACGGTTGCGAGCACGGCGATCGCGTTCTGCAGCTTCAGATCTGCTTCGTTCTCAACAGAATTATACTAGGTTGGGTTGGGTCAAAGACTGAGACTGAGCCACAGCAACGCGTGGCGGGGCACAGCTAGTTTAAAATAAATTTAAAAGTAATATCCAAAACTATACTGTCGAATTCCCTACTGAGCAAAATATACTGCTGCTGCAATATTTCTGGGTCTAAATATAGAAAGCAAGTTAATCAGCATACACAAAGTAAAAGCAAAACTTCAGAAATATATGTACTAAGAAGGCTTACGTTATTAGGTCACCAAGCAGCAAAGATTTCACAGGAAGAGAACATCATCGTTTGTTAGCAATGCAGCAATTGTCTGATTATTTGGGTCCAAAGCTAATATAAGCTAAAATAAAATTTAAATGATCTAATTTATATTAATTATTCTTGTTTCTGAAAGAAAATCTGTTTTATATTTCATTATTTAGAATGTTATTAGTGTCAAATTCTTGGTTGAATATGTTTGAAATAATACTTATATTTTATTCTTGAATAAAAGATAAGTATTATTATTTAGAATTTATATTTATTTTGTGTTTATTTCTATATCTGACGTTCGTAATGGTCTTATGACTTTAACTAAATACTACTGTTATTTTCGTTATAAAAATACACAATATATTCGATTTTTTAAAGCGCAAACACATTGAACTGTCGGAATAATTCGAGAATCCTAGAATTCAGCCTAATAATGGCTATAGTGACTATTAAATAAACCATTTTTTGAAAATCTTTATCCGTCAATTCAGATTATATTTTTTGTGAAATTTTCGTCGCTTTGAATTCTCATTAAGAACCTTTCACAAAATTTTATTCTCGACTGTTCCTGTTCTTTTAAATACAGAACTATGTATGTACGATACGTTTTAAAGGGATGTATGCATGTTGTGTTTCATTAAAATTCTAGGAATAAAACAATGATCTTGGATGAAAGTCCTAGAGCCGTCTATGCGTGATGAAACGAAGCATTATGAAATATGCTAGTACTGTGATTTCTATGTCTTCATTATTAACCTACACCTTCTTATTTATGTTTGGAATCAAAGATTCTGATCTCAAACAGTTAAGGATTAAATTATGCATGGGACTGCTATGATTTGGATATATTTTTGCAAAAACCCGGGTTTTTTTCCACAAATAATAAATAAATTTAAAAAAAATCTTCATTGAAATGCCCAAACGTGACATTTTTATCAAATTTTCAGTGGAAATGTTTCTTAACTGAACGCCAAATAACACAAACGATTAAGAAACTTAGTCGTTCATGTGTGTTTATTACAACGGCACAGGCGCATAATTTCTCACTTTTCAGCAATAAAACACCCATTATTATAAAAGAGGGTAGTAAATACACTACCTACGTGTTTCCAATATTTCCATATCCATGAATATAAAACTGTTAGTTTTGAAGATATACAAATTTTATCTCACTTTCGGACATGCTCGATTCTCACGATTTGGCATCCAAATAAATAATTTCTTTACCATAAAGGATAAAGTTTGTTACCATTTTTGAAAGCTTCTTATTTACTTTTTATTTAGATAAGTTGGTTGCAATGTGAACTGTATAGGTGGTTGTAAATAGAGAATATTACTGAAGAAAAAGAATTGATATCGGGAAAAATCGCGCATTTACCTCTAACACTAATTTTTTTTCCTATGAATTATCCTATAGAAACAATTCGGAAACAGAGTTTTAATATCGTCATCAATATTATTTATAAAATACAGTAAGGAAAATAGATCATGAATCGTTTCCGTTTTCAATTCTTCATTTTTTATTTGTACTTAGTTTCACAAATTAATCTCTTTGAATATATGAAAATATTGGAAAATTGAAAGGTTGCCAAATAATATAATTATTCGGTACGAAAATACGGTTCACAATATATAATTTTTATTTTTGGAAACCAATTTTGTAATTCAAAATAATGTTTAAAATTATTTCAGAATTAAAACTCATTCACTGGATATGTTTTAAAGAATGACGAATGAACTTAAATATTTGCATGTAATTTGATTTAGGATTTAGAATAATGATATAATTCTAAGTAAATTTAATTACTCTATATTTTTATTATAATGTAAATTTCTAAATATTTCCCAAAATAGATCTCAATAAATACCATTTAAGATAGTTATTTACTGTTCGATATTATTTGAAAAGTGGTTGAATTGTACATGTCAATTTAGGTATGTAGTTTATTCGATAACTTAGATAGTTTATTATAGAAACTTTAAGTATTTGCTTGTTATAAAGATTCATAAAACACTGCACTTATTTCATTGTTAAAAGTAAGTATGTATGCATCTACAGACTCCAATTTTCAGCTATATTATCGAACGATTTTGCACACATAAATATTATACGTTTTGTATTGAACTCCATGAGAAAAGGAAAATGGATCAGCTGCTGGGGAAGGGATTACGTCGACCCCTAAAAGAGCAATTGTCGAGCTTTATCTCCGTGCTAAATTGTTATTAACTTATCATTGTTATGTAAATATTATTTCATTGCTATAACCGTAAATTTTATATCAGTAAAATACATTATTTTTGTTATTGTATCATTCACTATTTTATTATGTGTAATTTATACGTTTATATTAAAATATAGAATAGCGTATAAGTGGGAACTAGGAGAATATTCGTTTTCGTGTTAGTTAGAGTTTACTACATGAAATTTACAACCTATTGAGCGTAAGAGGAATAGAATGGCAAGATTACAAAAAATATAAAAGTAGGCAAATTACTTTGAAATGTACAAATGTATAAATACAAAATGTACTTATATTAAGATGGGAAAGCTTTTGTATGATAAGTACTAAAATGGCAGAAAACGTTCACAAAATATCTATTACTTTTATATTAGAAACCATATATAGGAGCACCTAAAGTATCGAATAAATTCAGTAAAAGCGAAATAAAATATTTTGGGAAATCCTCGTGCAAGTCGATTTTATTTGATAAAAATGAACCATCATTTGTTTCTGAGCAATGACCATTTTTTTTTTATAATAATAATACTTTATTCATGTTACCAGTGGTATTGAATAGTGAATACATAGTATAATTTCTGTAAACTTAAGCTATACAAAATTCGACACAAAATCTAATACCTCATAAGAGTCAACTACTAATTTATATAAACATGATGTAGGTATCTAAATTTCATATTTTATATATCCAGAGCATAGTCAGGGTCAAAAATTATGATCTAATTCGTCCATTGAATAAACACATAATTCTTGAAAGTATTTTTTCAATACTTTTTTAAATTTGTCGGGAGAATAGATTTTTAATTGTCGTGGTAAATGATTATATATTGCTCGACCTGCATGTATATATGATTTAGAACAGACCGAGGCTCACGATTTCTTGTGTTGTGTTGGTGCACTTCTGAATTGAAACAATAATTTTGCAAATTTCGATGAACATGAACTGCCAATTCTAGTAAATATAAATTGTAGACCGTTGGAATCCTTAGTTCAACAAAATGTTCTTTGCATGAATCACGATAGCTTAATTTTTTAATAATTCTTATGGCCCTCTTTTGTAGAAGTAAAATTGGCCTTAAGTTAATGTCCGAACCCCAAAATAATAAGCCATAGGTGATATAGGAATTAAAATATGCGAAATATATCATTTTTAATGTATTGATACCCAACATTTTTTTCATTTTACTCAAGACATATAAAGTTTTGTTGAGTTTGGGAATTATTTTATCAACATGTGTAGACCAGTTTAGTTTATTGTTAAAATTAAGTCCCAATAGCCGAAATCATTCACCGAGTTCAACTGAAGTTTATTAGTACCAACTATCAAATTATCACAACCAAAAAACATTACGTTGGTCTTATCAATATTTAAGAAGAGCTTATTGGCTGCAAACCAATCCATCAGTTGATTCAGTACTGCACCACAATTAAAAGTCAGGTCATTTTCGTTATTTTAATGGCAACCCTCTATTTTTTTCTTGATTTTGAGAGATCTTTTCATTGCCGAATCGACTGTATACAAATTTTGCCATAAGAAAATTTTCGTAAACGACAATTGAAAGCGAGAAACCGTAAATCAATTAAAATAAAGCAACAACTCTGTTGCTAAGCAAAAACGTTATCAGATTTAGTTTTGGAATAGTTGATAACATAATAATAGTAGGGCGTTACTTCTTTGTAGGAACACTCACAGGAGAAAGATTTTTAGAGTGATTGCAAAATGACCTTGTTCCAGCGCTCGCAGCAATTTTTCCGTACGACAATGATCCTCACCTTCCAATGGTTTCAGCAAGAAATGAAATGTTCTGGATATTTGCCGAGCCCAGAAATGTTTCAAAATGTACAAGAAGAATTTCAACACAGGCTTGCGTATTGTCAAGAAATCGGTGGATGGCAGTTCGAACACTAAATTTAATATAATAAATGTATTTGCTTGCTAAAGGAGTTTTTGTTTATTTTTTGTTAACAATAAAATTTAAGTTTTCTAACATTCAATTGTCACTTGCTTATGTAAGGTGGAAATATTTTTATACTGTCGCTTCGACAATGAAAAGTAACAAGAAAAAATAGGGGGTTGTCATTTAAGAAAAAGTTGTCATTACTCAAAAACAAATGATGGTTGAAAATCATGCAATCATGCAAAAATGTGTATTTTTATAAAATAAAATCGACCTGTTCGATGTTTTTTCCCAAAAATTTTTATTTCGCTTTTACTGAATTTATTCCAAACTTTAGGCACGCACTGTATATTTTGTTACCAGACAATTTATTAAATAATCAGTCTACACAAAAAGAAAGGTCAGTGAACGATGACATCTGCTTTGTTATGAAATGCAGTCGGCACAATAATTAACAAAGATATACAAAACTGAATATAATCACAAATTCACACATTGTCAAAAAAGACTTCGGGTAGGTCGAATTTAACGACAATTAAGCAATAGTAAATTCCGTATCAATTCAAAATGCATAAATTGTGAAATAAAATGGATTGTATTGGCATGAAATTTTGGACAATTTGTTGTATCCGTTCGGGAAGCAGCTTGCAACATTTTTGTTGATTCAAAAAGTCATCGATGAGTAATGAGTCTACGTACCTGTCAGATTAATCTCAAAATGTACATTCAAAACTAGTCTTTATAAATCATTTCAAAAATATTCCTCCACCAGTATATGGTGCAATTAGAGATATTTCGTTTCTTTATATCCTATTATTTTTGTTTGTACTCTGTTTGGGAGACACGTTTGTTTTCCCTTGTTTTTTTTTTCAACTTAAAAGCTGTTGCGAGTGTGTCGTTGTCTTGCCTTTAATCCCAATTATGGTATCCGTTCTTGTTGTACTGATATCTCTTATAGTGATAGAGTTGTTATGTATGTTGTTATGTATACTAAGGTACGTTATTTTGAATTTCGTCACTCTAACGAATAAAAATATCTGCCAGATTGATGCAATATTAACCCTGCAGTGGTGATGTGATTTTTCAGAACACGAGTGGTGACCTCGGTCTAATAGACATTTTGATGTTTTCATAAATTTTGTTTTTCATAAATTTTTTTTTCATAATTATTTTTTAGATTTATTTAATATTGGTTCCGTGTAAATAAAACACTGTTTGGGTTTTCGTTTTTATATAAAAAAAATAATTCAAATTTATTGAAGACATGTTGGAGCCTAAGTTCTGTTTCATAGGTCATTTTTCGTGCAAACTATTTCCACAATTTTTTTAGTAGTCAAATACGACATTTTTGTTTAATATAAACATTCACCTTTAGTTGCAAATTGACTAGGAAGCTCAAAACATATAACAAAATTCAATTATCTCTCAACAAATTGGTGCTTCAGTGGTGACGTCGGTCTGACAGTCCGAAATTCACAATAACTGGAAACGTGTCACGCTTTGCCTGTTGTAATGAACACTGCAGATTCAAACTGCAAAAATGATACGCTAACAAGAAGCAGCACATCACATGTTGCGCGGTGGCGCCAAATTTGATAAAACAAATTTGAGTCGTTCCGAGAGACCGCACGTCACCACTGCAGGGTGTAGTGGGACTTGCTTTGCAGGTGGCGGCTCAGATGCTAATACCCTTTTCCAAAATCTTACCAATCTTCTTACAATTCCCCAAAGTGAAGTTCTTGAAATAAAAAAAGATTTGCATGTTCCGGTTGCTACCTTTTTCAATTCTGTTCCCTAAGATGAGATTTGCGTGAAGCCGAGTCACGGAGACAGAATGTCGTAGTCTTTAACTTATCTGAGCAAAAATATGATATTCGTAAATAATAAGAATCAAGTTAAAATGTGCATTTTTAAACAGCCTACTTAAGGATTTTTGTTTAGTTGTCAGTAAATTCTAGTATTCATTCCTCAATAGTCAATACTTTTGACCATTATTTTTTTTCCTTTACCAATTTAGTTTACTTGGACCAAATATTCATCTACAGGCAGTATTTTTTCAGTTTTTTCATTTCCATTTAAATCATATATTGTTTAAAAAATTATGTTACTATTATGTGATTAACCATATGTGACTTTTATATGTGACTTTTATAAATTTACTTACACATATAAAAATCACACAGATTTATTACGACCATAACTTTTCCTTTTATCTGAACTACAGTTATGAGAATTACAATAATCTAAACACAGTAACGCATCTCACAAACATTGACACAATAATAGGTAGAAATACTACTCCTAATAATTAAGTAAACTTTTAACAAAATTGTAGTAATTAGACGACAAACTAGCAAACATATTTACTGCACCTTGTAGTTTCTATATTTACTACTTTTTGTAATAATAATTTATATAGGACATTGTTCTATCTGTTAGTATATATTTTTATTTGTGTAAAATTCGATATGAAGAGCGAACGTACTTTTAAGCCTTTTACAATTTTAATTTATTTTTTGGTTTTATTGCAGAGAATTAGTCGGTATTAAATATATGGTAACATTTTTATGTGAAATTAAATGTTACTCTTAATAATGTTTTATTAATCTTCACATATCTGAGTAGTAGTTTTTGTGTTAAAATGTTCTTTTTACTCATAATTTATGTAAATAATTTTGTTATATTTATCTCGATATTTCGCATAGATTTTGGTTTCGCAGTTTTGCGCTTTACACACAAATATATTCTGATAAAACATTTCCACGAATTAAGCTAACGCTCAGTAAATGATAGATCGGAAATTGAATAAAATTTTTTTGAGTAAGGTGTCTAAATTAAATATTCTCAATTAAGTTCTTGAGTGGATAATTCTCGAATTAAATAATTCTTTCTGGTCTGGCGGATGTAGTTATCAAAATTCCATTAACAACGGCCAGAATAACGAAATAACAATTGCCATTGGTGTTCATCAGCCGTAATAATCTGAATTTGTAATTTAAGTAATATCGAATTGAACATCCCCTTGCAGAGCTTACCTTCGCAATCAGTCATTGAACGCGGGCAATGGGTCCAGCTAACCACCTTTATCAAATTGTAAAGAGCTCTTTTATAAAATCCGATCAGTCCGGTGAGGCAGGGGATCGCTTATTCCGGCTCTATATTCTCAGGTCGCGCCACGTTAGGAGGGTGGTTGGGTGGCGTTTTACACTGAATGGAGGGGTCAGAGAACAATCGTTTCGGATCTGTTATCGAATACAGCAGTTCCACAAATGTTTCGCAATCGCGTAAGTTATATAAACGAATAAATTTCTTGCAGTTTATTTTATATAAACTAACTATACTATTGCTTATTTATGTTATACTTTTATGCGTACATATATGGTACGTAATATTTATTAATTTGGAATCTTTTTTTCGTTTTTCAATACTATCATGTACTAAAACCGTGGGTGTCTTGAAATTATGCACATTGGAAAATAAATCCTTCTGCACCTTCTCGAAAGTTTGTTTACATAAACTCGACTTGATTTTATACGACGTGATTTCTAGAGTTTCATAACAGGTGAACGTTAGTCCCACGTTCGTCGTGATTATTCTTTATGCATACGGTGCAAAACGTGCGTGCATACCTTGTCCAAGGTACGCCAAGGTATATCGTAGATATATTATTATACGCAGAAGTGCTGAGCGTTCCATTTGCTTATCTTCGAATAAACATTGCCACCTTGGACTCTCGTGACATTTCGCTTTATGCGTCATCTATTTTGATAACTAACGGTCAATTTTTCAATCAGCGCAATTACTTGTCTTTATCAACAACCTAGCTGAATAATGTATATGTATATGTGATAAATTTTTGTAAGCCGAAGATCACGCAAATGGTAACATACGTGAACTCTGTTACTAATAATAGTACTGTTTATACGTTTTTGTAATACTATGTCTTATTTGTACCGTTTTATTGGTGCGGAAATATTTTTTAACCAATAAATTGAAGTCGTAAATAGACAGATGTTGTTATATATAAAGTGCATTGCACATTGTTGACTTCCGGAATGTGACACAGCCACAGCTCTAAACAGTGTAAAAGATATTTCCGCATACGTAAATGTTTTATAAAATGGAATGTCAGCAAATTGAACGAATATATAATAAAAGTTAAATTATCTGACATGCGGGTTGATGGTGATGGTATCCAAAATTTTCGCATTATATAAATATGATATCTTTTTTTTTTCTTGAGCGTGCAACCAAATTAAAACTCAAGTTGTGCAATAAAATATATTTATTACGACACACAATATTAAGAAATATAAAAATGTGTTTCGTGATCTTCGTCGGGTAATAAATATATTTGACGTTTGTTATTTATTCACTATGGAAACATTCTTTAAAAAGCATAGT
>JAFFZR010008233.1:0-10684 GCA_018397195.1 Lethrus apterus | reverse complement strand
TTCGAGCGCAACGAGCGAGGTGGTTGGGTCACATTGTTAGAATGCCGGAGCAAAGAGTGGTTAAAAAAGTGTTATATGGAGGTGTGGGGGTGAAAAAGAGAAGAGGAAGACCAAGGAAAAAATGGCTCCAGGAGGTGAAAGGAGATGTAGAAGAGGCGTGCACAAGTAGGTGGGAAGAAATAGCAATGGATCGGATGAAGTGGAAACAAGTAGTGAAGAAGATAGAAGCCAAGGGCCTGTAAGGCCTGTAGCGCTGTCATATATATATATTGCAATATTTAAATAAATTTGTATTTTACAAACAAAATTAGTTTTTAATACAACGACACACTTAAATTATTTTCCATTTTTGGCATGCATACGTGTACTTAAAAAATAGTTAACAATTTGATTTGTGTTGAGAGTTAAGTAACCGTTAAGGCAGGGCTGTTTTTTTTTTATTTACAACGTACATTTAACACTTATCACCGTTTAATTGTCGAACGTCTTTGAACACATTCCGTCTGAAATGTCGACGATCACTTCGACGGCACGCTTGAAATCAACTCTCTTCGTTTGTAAACGGGTCCAATTTGAGTGACGGTCGTATTTCGATCGTTCTTGCCCGATTGGGAACTCGAAGCTTCCAGAGATTCCGCATCCGGTATGTGTCTGGTTTGATGTCTCGAATCCGTGTACCTTCTTTTCGTGTATTTCTTCTTATCGGAACTCGTCGTGGTTTTGGGCGATGGCTTTTCCGGTTTTGAAATTCTTTCGAAATCCGCCGTTCGCGATCTGAGCACCGCGTTACCGATGCTTGTGATGCTCGGCGAGAACTTTGAATGTTCTTGGTTTTTATCGTTGGAAAAAGTTGGAGAGCTTTGACTCTTCTGTATGTCTGAAATTCTTTGGTAGGTCGTTTCTTTTTGATATGTTTTTACTTCGGTGGTGCGCGTTTTTTGTTGCATTTCTGTCGTTGATGTAAACGTTACTTTTTGCAATATCGGAGAATCTTTAGATGTTTTTTGAGTCGGTAAAGTTTTAACAGGTTTGCTTGTTGGGATATCGTCCGGGATATAATTGACGGAGGTGCTTTGACTGTCCGGTGACGTTGGTGGTGTGGATGCCCATGATGGTGGAGAGCTATACGCACCAGGATCCGCCATGCTACTGTTGATGGAAGATGGTGTGGTGTTATGAGGTGGGCTGCTGAAAGTCGCAGAAGATCCCATTGCTGAATCATAACCTTGTCCAAGTGAAATGGTTCCGGTAACCGGTTGGATATTCGACGCGACCGAAGAATCGCTACCACTCATTGATCTTTGTCTTCGTCTAGGTGGAACCACAGGACAATTCTTAATTAATCCAATGGTCATTTGTTGTTTTCCATCGTTATTATATATGTAACCGCTACCATCTTCAATATATGGTATATCATCATCAACGTTTAAGGATAAGGCTTGATTGGGAGGTACTGGTATCGTCAAACTTGCTGTTATAACACCACTATTTCCCATCAAATACGGCGTGGATTTTCGCCTATCGATGTTTGCATTATCTTCTTTTATTCTTCTATTTATGTCGTTGTCATTATACGAATTCGATTCGATGGACGCGGATCTCATTTTACCAAAAATGTTATCCTCATCTCTTTGTCCGTGCATTTTGTACATGAGGGACATGCTTGGATTTGTTTCGTCCTTTGGTCGTCTGTTTGATTGTTCGTCGTGTTTTTTCTTCGATCTTTCCCGAAATCTGTCTTTATGTCTGAAAATAAATTTACTATGTACATACATAATATATAAAATTATTATTGTATATGTATTATTGTGCCAGTTTTATTTCATTGATTGATAAATGTAACTTTTTTTTTTAAATGTGTCAAAATTCCCAAATTTTATAATTTCACCAGAAATGTGCACGAATGTCTAGTATTGTTAAGTCTTGTTCAGTCTTACACGTTCTCTTCTTACTCAGTCTTATTTAGCTTTTTCCTGTCGTTTCTGTGCAAGCTTTCCTTCTCACAGTTTGAAATTTGTGCCCGAGTCTTAATGATAATAAAAACTTTTAGTAATTATTTACACTTTTTGTAAGTAAATAATTTTCTAATTGAATATTGTCTCGTCTCCTTTAAGTCATGTCCAGTCTTGCCGATTCTTGTCTGATCTTGTGAACAGTCCTCTCCTCTCTTTATTCTAATTATTTTTAATTTTGTCGAACCTTACCGAACTCTCATTGCGACGTTCGGTCCGCCCATCGCCGCCGATTCGTGCAGGAATTCTTCTCTCGAATATGTTCGTCGCGGTTCTTGAGGTATAAATTCTGAATCTATTGTGTTTTGTACTAGATTATCAGAATCGTTGGTGGGAGCTGCTGTCCATGGAGCAGAATTGCTTTCGCTGTCCAAGTCATCTAATGATCTAAACCAATAAATAAAATATGAATCTGTGCATTATATAAATTTTAAAATCACCCAACATATTTCAAAATTATAATTAAATACGAATTGATTGGATAAATTAAGCACAAAGTGACGTGTAAACTAAATTTATTAGGATTTGCAAAAGAAGAACAGTTTCAAAAAATCCTGGAGGGATTAATACTTTCTGGAAATGATTAATGTCAATCCAGTGTTGAACTCAAAATAATTTTTCCAAATCAAAGACAAAAAGATTCCAACTTACTCTTCGGCGTAAACACCGGCGTCCTTCTTCGTCAACAATTCGTCAAGAGCTTCCGGATGCGAATCCATCATATGTATGTAAACTTCGTCCAAAAGTTCCGCTGGAACCGTAAACAGCCGCTTATTGTGATCAATGAGCATTCTAATTACATTAATTACGTCTATGCGGTCCTCGGGACGATCGCCGGAATTGTCCTTGCTGCCGGGCTTAATGCAGTGCAGGATGTTAGGAGCGAAAACGGTCGCTAAGTTATTCGAATCCATCTTATTCCCGCACACGTCTTCGCCTACAAATGATAATAAAGCGGTGGATTCTCGATTAGTAATCGTACATACCCGCCGTGTTACGGTAATCATTGGAAAATTTCGCGACGCTCGTTAGAAAATTGAGCAAAGCGTAGAGGGTGTCTCTGTGCGCAGAAGGTAGTAATTGAATTAGATGCTGGAGCGCTTCGAATTGCAGTCTTCTGTTTCTTATTCCTGGAAATAATAAGATTTTCATGATATTATGTAAATATTATTTTTCGCAGTTATTTTTGATTTGAAGAAATATGAGCTATAAACGAAGGTAAATGTCTTTGAGTTTCATAAATGCAAGCATTATTTTATTAATGCTGCGCTTGCCAAGCGCCTTCCTTAATGACTACATTTATATTTCAATATATTTCTTTGAGTTTCAGTATTTTTACCTGAATTGTAAAAATAAAATTATAAAATATATATATTTTTTAAATTGAATAGGTTTTGGATTGAACTGGTCATAACAGTCTCCAGTTATGTAACCTAACTTAGGTTCGAATAAGTTGGAATTGGTTCGTTTTAAATCAATAAATGATATTAAATCCAACCTAATCCAATCTAATCAAATTAAACCCAACCTACTGTATCCAAGTCTTAACAAATTAAAAAATTTTTTTTTGAATTTAGTTGGATTCGTCTAGTTAAGTTGGCTGGTCTTGGATTCAGATCTATATACATCTTAATTTAATATACAGGCTTTATTTCAAAAATAAAAAAACAAAAAACAACAAAATTGTAGACTTCGAAAAAAAAACGTATCGTTTAGCCCCTATTGCCATTTAAAATTATTGGGGTGATATCCCCCCACACTTAAGGATTGATGTAACCCGAGTGAAAATTGCTAAATTTTAGAACAAAAATTGACGTGTTCGAGCATTTTTTTGTAAATCGATTAAAAAGTCGAAAGAACAAGCTGGACTCTTTTCGTTGGTCCATCCTGTAGTGTGAGTTGGTTTTAGCCCAAAAAAATTCAAAATGATGTTAATTCGATCTTTCATGTATTGTTGAACCGGTTTTAAAGGAAATGTCACTTTGAAATTATAAATGACTTAAAGCAAAAAATCTGCATGAAAAAAGTTGGTGTATTTATTTTTGAATTTTTTTTTTTTTATTAATTTTAACTTATTTTTATAGTATGTTTATTTATATTTTTTTCATAACTTTTATACTTTTTTAACATAACTTACGTTGAGTTTGAACAAAAGGGTGATAGAGATCTCTGCAAAGAAGCGGATCCGGAAGCTCCCTCAAATATTCCTTAATCAAAGTCGCCACGTCGTGCGGACATTGTTCGTCGTCCAGCGTATTTTCCTTCCCACAATCGAAATCTTCGCGTAACTGAAACACCCCATAAAAAAAAATTCACAAACTTCGCGTAACTCCAACCTGTCGTATCCTTTTCTTCGACGTGCTGACCCGAAATATGCCCAGCGTGTGAAGCCCGTGGGCTTCGAGGTGTCTAAAACAAACGTGCAAAATGTTCGGAACCGCTGGTTCTTCTTCTGCCGTGGCGGTCGCGATGTCAGCCGTGGAGCCGCAAGATAAAGCGTCCAGTAAACCCGGAACGCTGCCGACGATCCTTTCTCTACCCATTAGACTTTCGCACGAACCTCTCTGAAACAACGGAATAATTTTGCCAATCAGACGTAATTGCGACCGCGGAGTTGATTGAATTTCAAATTTAATTGTCGGTTGTTTACGTCAAATTGTGGAAAATTTAATATTCAAATTAAACTTGTCAGGACAACAATGTGAAATGAAGGGAAACTTAAATTAATTTAGCAAAGATGAAGGAGACAATTTAGAAAAAAATATTAAACAGGAAGAAATAATTTGTTATGGTTAAATTAAATACCCAAAAATGGCGTTCTTCCTTTGTTTTCCTTTGTTTCTTAATAATAATAATAATAAACATTCCTTCATCGTTATAAATACAATACAGATTTTAACTTTTGATGAATAATGAAATAAATTAAAAATAAATTATCAGTAATCATCATAATTTGTTGGCCATGTAGACTTTGGCGTTGTAATTTCAGAATCTGAAAGAAAATTGTAAATCTTAAATTTTGAAGTAAAATCATGATGACAGAAAAAAAATATTTCAAGGTGAAACCATTTTCTGGCCTTGTGTTTTTCGTAGAAATTCGTAAAATTATAATAGAACACACAAAATGTGTGTATGTCACGTGCACACTTAAATTATAAACTGTTGAATACTGACCCATTTCAACTGGCAACATGTTTAGATTTGCACGAAATTTATGATCATACGTATGTTTTACATGAACGTGTTTTTTTTTTTTTTGCAAAATCGGTGTATTTTAAATTTTTTATTTTTCACAACTTTTTAAACAAATATCTGCAGGTAATTTCTATCATCATTTCCAAACCGTTTAAACTAACTGTTTTGTTGAGGTGGATATTACCTGATGACTTTAGTAAAGTTTCCAACATTAATTACATTAATTCGCATCTTGAAAAATATGTTTATAGTAGAATGATTTTTTTTTTATTTTTGAAAACTTGTCTGAAAATTATCCTAAATACTGTTGGATTTTACAATTGTATCTGCTTATATATTTGTAAAGGAAAACCCCCAGAGGGTAATTGCTAAATATTCCGAAAAACTATAACTTTTCTTATAATTTAAATGATGATGTTCTAGATAAATTCTAGATATACGATTAGGGCCTAATTAACAAATTTTTCATCAAAAATGTTTTGTATTATAATTTATTAAACGAACACTTTTCTCAAAAAATTAATAGGACGAAGTTATCCTTTAATCACGTGATTATAGAAATCCGCTTAAACTTGAGTTTTATTTCATTGTTTTTGAAGTATTATTAATGTTTACAAAACAAAATCGCAAAATTGCGTAAGAATAATAAAAATAAAAAAAATATGATTTAAGAAGTTTTCTGTTTTAGGTTCAGAATGTCATGAACAAGTCGCTTGAACAATAAAGAAATGACGAGGTTTTTATCCATTAGACAAGGATTAACATCACTAATTTTTTTTATATTTTTAATATTGATAATATTGTTTTTTGTGTACAAAAAATAGGACCAGAAATGTAAATCTTAATTATAGATTTAATTATTAAATGAAATTTTATAGTTGGAAGCATTTTGTTCATTCCAGCTAACTTGAAAATTTTTATGGAAAAATTATTTTCGTTGCTTTGAAACGCATTAAAACGCGCACTTAAAACGCCATGATGGAATATGACAAGGGTCGGATCGAAATTGCTAAAGTGCGTTAGCCGAAACGTCATTACTTGATTGCATCACCTCATTGACGTCAGAGCTGGCTTACTTGGCACACGTCTTGCACGTTCGCCGCGAGCACATGTTAAATATCTCGGCCAGACAAACAACTAAAAATCACACGCATGGAAATAAACTGCACGTCTCTCTTCAAAATCTCCGCCTCTTTTGATCCGGCCCGAAATCGAAGCCGAACAATTGTGATCTTCTACGCTAAATTTAGCCGCGCAAGAGTTCGTTCGTGTTTATTTTCGAAACGGGGAGTGTATTTAAAGAAGGTTACTATTTTCGATTGCATCCAATGTTTCCACATCGAAGTTGGCAGATCTAAATATTGATGCGAGTTTTTGATTCGTTTTTTTTTCTTACGAAAGTAAATTTAAACAACGATTTTCACAAATTAAAATGTGTCACGTACAAAACCATACTTCAATGTATATTCAACAAACAAAAAAAGCCCCAGGATTTACTGACGTACACGAACGACACTCCTCCTACGTGAACGCAAATTGTCTAATATAGGTATGTACAACCTGTTGCTGATAATAGGAAATTGTTTGCATATTCATGTAAAAAATACCTTAAAATTAGATGCTTATTACAGTTTTCCAAAGAAATTGTTCGAGTTTTTAGTGAAAATGCTCTAGGATTTAAGTCAGTTGTCCTGTTGGCTAGAGATGGCAGCTCTTCATTAGTTAAGATCTGCTCACTTAGTGTCATAACCACCGACGTATGTTCCGTCGCCAATTGTAATCCTTGATGAAGTATTCGTTGTCCAGTAAGTCGACGCTTCAACAATCACATTTGCTGCATCAGTGCATTGGTATTTCAGGTCACGATCTTCTAATCTAGAGCAATTTTTATTGAACTTTCCAGTTCTTTTCTTGTTCATCCAGTTCGGACATAATAAGTCCTACTTATAACTTTTGAAATATAGAATTAATTAAATAATTATGGCCAACTGTTATTATAAACAAACGTGACGAATTCCTCGTATAAATTCGTTGATGTAATTGAATTAGAAAAACGAATTTTGCAAGGAGTTGTAAATGTGTCTCTGCGACTGTACATGCGTGCATGAGCGGACTAAACATAGATGTGCGAGGTTAAAGTGTTTTCAATCAGCCGTGATTTTTTTTTTTTTTTTGACAGCATCGTTTCGTTGCGACGATTAATAATCGTTTTCGTCGAATCTGTTTGAAGAAAAAGTAAAGTCGCAAGGTGGCGAAAAATTTCATTTAGCTTGACGATTTTTATGTTAACTGTTAAGTTATTTATTGGAGTTTCAATTATTTTTATTTTTCGAGCGATGATTGAGATAAATCCCCGATGGAATTCCTCCTCACTTTTTGGAACAATTCGAAATTTAAAACACTATCAATTGTGCCCGTGCTAAGGCAACACAATAAGGGGCGGATCCAGGCCTCATTCTTAATGTGAAACTAACATATCCTTATATGTTTATATCGTTTATTAATATAAAAATTTAAAAGAGCGAAAATTGTATTGTTGAGTACGAAATTGTACAAAGAAATATTACATAACTTAGCGGTCGGCCGTGAATACTTACATGTTGTTTGAAGAATGAAAACATAAATTTTGCATCATTTACTGCTTGCGTAAATCAAAATGTTTGCATTTCACTACGAGAAGTTTTATAAATATCATCGTATGATTATTTATCCTGGACGGAAAACCGATCAGAATTTACGGTATGAGACACGTACAAGAAGGTAAACATTAATGCGCTTGAATTTAAAGTTCCGTGATATTTTCAATTTTACATTATCATTTATCAAAGCACATTTTATTTATAAATTTTATTGACACGCATGTTTATAATATGAACGTATCTTGAAGTCAAAAAAAAAAAAAAATGTTTAAAAATTTGCAAATTTGATTTGCAATCGATCAAAGAAATTATTTTCTATATTAAGTCAAAATATTTACGTATTTCACTGTTTGGAATTTTTTTTTAAAGTCGTTTACGTATTTTAACTGTACAATTTATTTTTCTTGAAAAACAAAGAAATATGAAAAAATATTTAAATAAATATTTATTTGCATGACAATGATTTTCTTGTTGGAAGTAATATTTATTTATTAAAAGTACCTAATATTAGACTTAAACTCATCGCTGATAGCTTGCAGATTTAGTAATTATTTAAGAATACTCAACACGTTTAAATGTTTACTATTCTTCGTCCAAGTCTGACGAGAAACCAAAGCGCATTTGTTATTCGATCCTGATTCGCTCACTCAACGCACGAACAGGTACAAAAACAACACTGAAGTTTTGTTAACTTAAATATATATTATTTTCTAATTGAGAGAAATATTTAAAGCGAAACTTCTTCGTGATATCTTTCACGTACGCATAGATTCGTTGCCCTGATTGCTAGTGGCACCAAGGGATTTCAAAAACCAGACGCCGCGGAAGTTTTTAATGAGTTTGACGGCGTAGGTACAGAAATTTGAACTTAATTATGAACAAATTATAGCAAAGTCTAGTTTTCTCATGTATATATTATAAAATATGTATGTCGTAGATAAATATAAAAAAAAAATTATGAAATATTTTCATAATGAACATAAGATTATATAGTGTTTAAAACAGTGTTTATGAATATTAAATAAACATAAAAGTTGCACGATATTTTTGTTATTTTTTTGAAAAGACAAAAGAAAATGCAAAAAATTACATAAAAAGAAAGAATGAAACACAGAACTAAGGAACTGGAAAATGCGAATATAAATCCTTAAAATTGAAAATAAAAATAAAGACAATTTATACACGCTTTAAGATTTAAAAAAAATATTACTTAATAAGATTAAAATGTAGTAAGAAGCAAAAAATGAAGAAGAAAGATTGCAGTTAAAATACCTAAATAACTGAGGACAGCTCTATCTGTACTTTTAAATAATAATTTTTTGAAATCGGTTAGCCGCTTTGTGATTTTACTTATAACCGTTTTTTTTTTGTGAAGGTATTAACTGGTTAACAGGTAAACGGGTTTCAATTTCCGGTATTAGTGGAAGCCTTATTAGAATATATCTTACCTCTTCGGCTCGAGTTGCATCGATAAGTGAACTAAAACTAGCTCTGCTTCCGTGTCTTCCAATTGTTGTCGGTTCGTCCCCGGAACCGGACAATTCTCCACGACTTCGGAACGGACTAGCAGCGGTTGGCATCCGTGATAACCTGTCGTTCTCCACGCACTGAGAAAGAGGAATCCCAAAAACCAAACCGCCCGATGTGCTCCCTTCTGCAAACAATACGAAAACTTTGACGAATTTGGATAGGAAAATGTATTTTTTTCTTTAATTATGACGTAATGTGATGTCCGTCGTTTGGTTTTAAAACATGAGCGGAGAGTTACTAAAAATATCTTTGTTTGTTTAACATTTTCGTCAATAAAAAGTTTTTTACGACGCGCAACTGGAATATAAAAATTTAATTGATTAAGTGAGAATGATTTACGTACTGGAGGATCATTACATTTCCTTTTATTTCCAAAAAAAATTGTATTTTCCCCCATGTTCCCCCATCATTGTTTTACGTTTAGTAATTTTCTTATAGTATTTAGTGAAATTAAATGGTTGTTTTGAATGTTGATACAAATAGATTAAAGCGGCGATGTTTCAAATCCGACGAAGTCGACGGCTACCACCCAACACCTTCTGATGTTCTGACATACTTTGCAATTGTGCAACTTTCGTTTTATTTTCGACCACATCCCAATAATTAGCTAACACTTAAGTGTTTTTCTTAATATAAATAACACCACCATTATAAATAGACAAACGTGTTTATTTTAAGCGGGCGTTTTATTTATAGAAATTATAGAGGAGTCCTCGTATGCACTTCGCGATCAATCAGAGTCACGATTTCACTCTGGCGGCGCAAAAACGAAACTTCATTCATTCCATTAAAGCGTCATATTAATTTATTTGACGTGTCCATAAAGCGGCTCTTAATGTGAAGCATGTGCGTCGAGGACCACGGAATGCCGCTCGCTTATTACAAACGAAGAACAAAAATTAAATTCTCGTTTTTAATGCCATTTGGATATGAAATTTTATATACAGTGTGGTGATAAAGTTTGGAACAAAATTCATAAAAGCGTTTTATAATGTTTTTAAGAAAATCGCTCGGACAGGTCAATTTTTGTTTTTAAAATGCCGTCTTCTGAGGTTAATTTTTTTTGGAATGACGTCATTTATTTTTGCACAATGACGTCATCATAATTTTTTTTAAATGACAACCCCCACTTTTTTCTTCTGTTTTTAATAGACCTTCTTCCTACTTAAACGGTGATGTAAAAAAATTGGTACCTCACATAACAATTTTTTTGAATAAATGACACATTTACTTCAGATCGTCAGTGGTTATAATTTAGTAAAAATAATAATCGTAAACATTCTAAATTAAAGCAAATAACAGTAATTT
>JAFFZR010008229.1:0-14483 GCA_018397195.1 Lethrus apterus | reverse complement strand
GTTTTCCAAACTGTGGGGTGCGACTCCCTAGAGGGCCGCGAGATTATTATTATTACAGATGGGAGGGGGGGGCACAAGTATTACAGAAAATATTATTTCTGAATAAAATGAACTTTAAATTTATGTCGAGAAAAACGATAAGACGATTTTCAAAATGAAATTTTTTTACAGAGATTTTTGTGTTTCGTCAACATCCATCCAACAATCAACATAATCCAAGTGATATTTGAATTCTTAAAACATAATACACTTTTTTCAAATTTAATAATAATAAAAATTGAAAATTGAAAATTTATGGATTGTTGCTAATGCTGTGGAAATAGTTTTCTTGGCGTTTCAATTAACTTTCAAACATTTCTCACACAAGTTTATCAATTGTTCAGAATTCATGAAAAACTGAAAATCTTTTCCGTGTTCAAAGCTTTCACACTCGGAAGTGGAAGAGGCTGCTTACCTTTTTGGAGGCAACCAATTTCCACTAACGGACCCTCTACGATGCGAATGCACAATGGATCTCTAGGCCTAAATGCTGCGAATTCTTGGAATCTGCCCGCGTGATAAATAAATAAAATTTGTTTCATTTTTGAGCGTTTAAATAAATTAAAACATCCACACATTTGTGTGCAACAGTTCGAACCGACACGGCAGTTCATTTGTTTAATTCATTTCACGGCGCTCGAGCAATTAAGTAGAAAAATATGCGCGAAATGCGTCCCTCCGCCGCGCAAAAACGTGCATTTTTGCGTCAACTAAAATCCAATTTATTCACGGAATGCGCTACAAATCAAGTCGTCCGCCACGTTACGCGAAAATAAATATATTTATGTGCATTTTGCAGTTTCGTTCGACGTTTCTTCGCACGAGAAAGAGACGGACGCCGAAAACGTGCAATTTAACTCCGTGTTCTCCCAAGTCTGTGCAGTAGTTCGCTCCAGGCTTCGGGATCTCAAACACAATTAGAAGTTTCGTTCGGTTTGGAATGGGTCGACTGCGAAACACCGAAAGTAACGATATTAAATGCCGGCGTTGAACGTTGAACATTGAGACCGCAAAGTTAATAAATTTATGCGTTTTATTGCGAGTTTTTAGTGCATAAAATAAAATGTCTCCACGAAAACAAATTTTGAAAATCTCAAATTTTGGTCAAATGTTTATGATTATGTGGCACGTGTTCTTCATGAGGAATTGTTGGAAACAATCGAACACCTTGAGCAGCTGTTTAAGATCCACCTGCCATCCGAAAACTTCCCCAGGTACAATACCCAATTTGAATGCAAGGTGTTAAGTCATCAGATCTTTGAATAATCAATTATTTACTGAAATTTAAATTACCTCCACTTTGTAATTTAAACTCAACCAAGTGCGGTCATCAGACAATTACTTTCTACGTTTTATAATCGAAACACAAATTCTCATTCCAATTTGGTCGAGTAACTCAAGGGGACACGTAACCAAAATTTCGTATATAGGTGTCGGTTTCGTCAATTTCGCGTTGGCGGGAACATCTGCGACCAGCGCGCTGCTTAAATTTAAATTAAACGAAGACGTTTTAAAACGCCTCGTTTTAACGCGATTTTACGGCGTGTCGGTCGGTTTTCATCTCGGACAATTCACACGTCGGTGTAAACCTCGAACGGTCGTAAAATCTTCCATAAACTCGTCGAATTTTATCGTAAATTGAGTAACAGGAAAGTCAAGTGGGTGCGGGTTTTAAATTCAACGTTAAATTTTGATAATTTCGTTAATAACGACAAATCCACGTCGGGATGTAATGAAGACATTTAAAAAAAATGTTAAATTTGTAGTTTCAATTAGGAATGTAAAACAAAAAGTGTTTAAAAATTAGAGGTTCTAAAAACGTTAATGAATTGTTAACACGTTCGACCGCAAGAACGGACCAACGTTAAGTACTTAGTTGTAGTGGCGCCAACACAATATACAGAAACTTAAGATAATTAAAAGTACTGACATTACTATCGGTGGTAGTATAGGAAGTAATAAATGTTCTCTCTTTCTCTCTCTCAAACAAATCAAAAAACCCTTCCAAAACTTTACTCCAAAGTAACTTAATATAATGATTATGGAAAAGAGATATTGGTGTGAAAAAGCTTTCATCCAAGAATTCTTGGATTCGCTCCTTAATTGAAAATTAAAATGAAATATAACCAACCCATGCATTTTTGTAAAATATATTCCTTGTACTCCTTAGTTACGCCAATGGTTAGGTTCAACTTACTCAAGTCAGAATTCTGCCCAACCCATTTGAAAAGCATGTAGTTAACAACTCTCGCAGGTTGTTCATAAAAAATTTTGTGATTTACAAAAACCAAATGTTAAACTTGGAAAGGTGAAGGGAAAATTGGTCCTTCAATCTACGTGAAATCCAATTTATTCTTTAAACGAAACCGATACAATCTAATCCAATCGGTAAGCACGAAGAAAAGACGTTTTCGTGTAAAAGTTTTCTTTTCCATTCATGATGATTTCTTTAAATTTTTTCAAGTAAGAAATCCAGCTTCTTTCTCATGACTTGATTCTTCCAAACCAATCTTTGCAGCGTTAATTCAATAACAAAAGTTTTAATTTAAGATTCATCAAGAAATAAATATTTTTTTCTGTACATAAGAATGTCTACTCCAAACCAACTTAATAAAACCAGCAACAAAAAGAATACATGTATTTCTTTGTCTCTAAAAAATTCTTTGCCATTTAGGAATTTAAATTACAATCCTTCAAGTTTGATTATTTACACTTCAAGGTTAAACAATTCAAATTTAAACACTTTAAGTTTAAACACTTCATGCTTAAACATTTCAAGGTCAAAGTTAAAATATTAATATTTCAAGGCCAAATAGTCAATGTCAAGGTCAATGACAAACGCCCAAAATAGCTGAAGATTTGAAATTTGCACAACCTCTAACGGACGAAACTAACTACTTAATGTTTAAGGACCTCTAATTGATTTGCCCGAGTTTTCCGAAGAAACCGAATCACAAGGTGATCGAGTAGAGTTGGAGAAACGGGAATACAATTTTACGAAAATTGAGAAAAATTGAAATTGTTGCTTCAATCCAACAAAAATTAATTAATGAAGAGACTCCAAGCATGAAAAATTAGAAAAATGGGAAAATTGTCACTTTTGAATAACTTTTTTACTTTACGGGTTGTACACCCTCCCGGGCGTAAGGAATTTGTGGGAATCGAGTTACCTGGGCGATCTTGTTTATATCTCCTTCAAACTCTTCTTGTTCTGCACAGCCCTGTCCACTTCTCCTCATTTCAACCGCTACCTTTCGTTTCTCCTTCGGCCCTTGTCTCCTCATTTCATACACTTGCCTCATCAAACTTGTTTCCTTCATCTTCTTGAGACGACCATATCGAAAAACTTACTTACTTAGTCCTTACGCCTAATTACCATAGCGAGTGTAAGTCATGGGTGAGAGTTGAGTTTGCTGGACAATTTCCTTCCGACTTTTTTGTCCACTTCTCTTCATTTCAGACCTCTTTCCTCCATTGCTTTTCGTATAAAATCAAAGTTCTATTTGTTGTCTTCACACTCAATCTTTCTCTATATGTTGTAATCTAACACTTGAAGAACGCATATCGAAATCAAGCTTAGATATTTCTTAGGTTGGATTAGATTCAGTGGCGCAGCTAAAAATGCAGCAGAGAAATACCTTTAGACTCTAGAATTCGCTCCTTAATTGAAAATTAAAATGAAATAAAACCAACAAGTGCATGTTTGTCAAATGTATTCCTAGCTGGCACAGCGGTTAGATTCAACTTATTCAACTCCGAATTTTGCCCAACCAATTTAGAAAGCATCTAGTTAACAACTGTCGCAGCTTGTTCAGAAATTTTTTTTTTTGATTTTCAAAACCCAAATGTTAAATTAGGAAAAGTGAAGGGAAAATTGGTCCTTCCAGAAACTTTGATTATGGTTAATGTGACCATCGCAGCTTAGTATATAATCTGTTACCCAACCCAACCCAACCCAACCCAACCCATTTGGAAAGCATCTAGTTAACAACTGTCGCAGCTTGTTTAGAAGTCTTTTTTGGATTATCAAAAAACAAATGTTAAACTAGAAAAGTTGAAGGGAAAATTGGTCCTTCAAGAAACTTTGATTATGACCATCGCAGCTTAGTGTATAATCTGTTATCTCCAGAATTCGTATATTTCTAAGCAAATTGAAAATTCCAAAATAGCATAGCCAATAGACTTGCATTTACATGCGGAAAGTGGTTTCTGTTCGGGCAATTTTACGCGAAGCTCTTCAAATCAAAACCTTCAAACGTGGACATTCCACGTTCGTTAACTCTGTGGCAACCACCACGTGGACGACCTTCGTCGTTTCCTGTCGAGCCAATCGAGCCAGTTTTCCAACGCAGAGCGCCGAGATTTATAAATTAATTGAACGCACTTCATCTGTTAATTGATATTACCCACATATAGAGTCGGTTTCGATTTAATTGGCGTGCTTCCTTTCTTCTTCGTTTATCGACGTGTTTGCATCGGAAATTGTAATTATGTTGATGTTATACACATGGATTTGCAATGAAATTACCCCACGAATAAAAACACAAAAATCTCCAGATAAAATAAAAAGTTACGTTACCAAAGGCGTTTTCCAGTGGTGTTTTGTAAAAGTTTTGTAATTAATTAGGTGACGTAGAGATATGGTGGATACCCCACCACGAATTTTTTTTTATAAACAAAACGGCGTCCCATTTATTTATTTATTATACGCTGGATGTTTTCTTTAAAAATATTGAAAAATCGCCATGTGAAGATAGAATCACAGGCTGTTTCGGACTGTCTGTTTCGTAATCGTACATCTGTCGGTGGCAGGTGCGCGGAGTCTTTTTGTGTGGGTTCGTGGCACACATTTTACTTTCACGGCGGATTTCGTGAACGCAAAGATATATAGAAAAGAGTTTAAAACCTCCGATGGAGCATGTGTTGTTTATTTACGCATGAGAACATGTGAATGTTAAGAACACGAAACGTGAAGATTTTTTTCGAGTCGCATGTAACTTGACATTACATAGAAGAAGTCTGTAAATATTTTTTGTTTATTTTCTTGCTTTAAATTATAAACGCCCCAGACTACACAATTGAAATAGTCTAGATGATGGGTTTCGTTAATAAAAAAAAAAAAATTGGGGACCGCTGACTCGGTCTGTTCAATGTTCAAGTTTTAAAATATTAAAAAACTTCAAACATGGATGGATAAAGTTCAAAATACTGGTTGGAACTTGTGCGGTTTTATATTTTAGTTTTCCAAGCAAATTTTCCTTTACTGACTAGTCAGATTTCCTGTTATTTTGCATGTGAAGACATGGCATAATCTGCTGAGCAGCATGCTAACTTTTCCAGTCTCTACACAATGCATACAGTTACAAAAAATTTTTTTGTTGGAAAAGTTTTGTCTTTTAGATGTGTTTTTCCCTTGATTCTCTGCACTTGTCCAAGTTCGAAGAATTTATCAGGACTGAGTGGGAGGGATTTGATTGAAGTCAGGTACTTCAAATGTTATGGTCGATTTTTCCCTTTATTTTTGTTTATATCTATATGTGTCTCCACCCACGTGTTTTAATTCAATATTGTTTCAATTTTCGATTCTATTTTTCTGTTAATAACATAATGATCGTTGTTCCAATTTTTTTTTTTTTTTTTAATTTTAAATGGAGGGTTTTAAGATAATTTTGCTGTATTCGACTGGAGCCCCAATACGGGGCCTCTTGAAGTTTTTCAGAATATTTAAGACAATCTGTATACAGTGAGGTGATAAAGTTTGGAACAAAATTCATAAAAGCGTTTTATAATGTTTTTAACAAAATCGCTCGGACAGGTCAATTTTTGTTTTTAAAATGCCGTCTTCAACGTTAATTTTTTTGGAATGACGTCATTTGTTTTTGCACAATGACGTCATCATAAATTTTTTTAAATGACAACTCCCGCTTTTTTCTTCTCTTTTTAATAGACCTTCTTACTACTTAAACGGTGATGTAAAAAAATTGGTACTTCACATAACAATTTTTTTGAATAATTGACACATTTACTTCAGATCGTCAGTGGTTATAATTTAGTAAAAATAATAATCGTAAACATTCTAAATTAAAGCAAATAACAGTAATTTATGTATCTAAGACGAAGAGTGAAGTTTTAAGGTGCAATGACGTCATTATCGATTTTTTTAAAATGACACCTCTTATTTTTTCTTTTGCTTTTGATAGACCTCCTTGATGTTTAAGTGGTAATTACCGAATTAATTTTTTACATAAGAACTATTCTGAAAAAATAACATTTTTTCTTCAAAAAATTAAAGTTTTTGTTTAAAAGAAAAAATTTAAATATGTCATTTATTCAAAAAAATTGTTATGTAAGGTACCAATTTTTTTAAATCACCGTTTAAGTAGAAAGAAAGTCTATTAAAAACAGAAGGAAAAAGTGGGGGTTGTCATTTAAAAAAAATTATGATGACGTCATTGTGCAAAAACAAATGACGTCATTCCAAAAAATTAACGTCAGAAGACGGCATTTCAAAAACAAAAATTAACCTGTCCGAGCGATTTTCTTAAAAACATTATAGAACGCTTTTATGAATTTTGTTCCAAACTTTATCACCACACTGTATAATAAATTATGAGGATGAAGATATCTGATGATTATTCACAAAAATTCTATTAATGGAAGATAATTAAAAAACGGATCTTCAAATTTATGACTTGATGTTTTGACTGCACATCAGTCTCGTTAAACGATTTTTCTAGGGGTTGCAATGTTTTCTCTGGAATTTGCTTTTTTTAAAGTTTGTTTTTCAATTTTCTTTAAATAAATGTACCAGCTTCGTCCTCAGTTATACGTTCTTCTAGAAATCGAAGGAAATTTCAGGAAAATATCAAAGAGTACTCTTTAATATTTTCCTGAATTTGTGTTCATAATTCTATACTATTTTCCATCCAACGCATCCGTTTCCTTGAAAATTCTCCTTCTCGTTCCCTTCCTACTATTTCTCTCATTTTCATCTACTTTTTTCCACATTTCCCTTAATTTGATAATTTGGCAAATAAGCTTGACATGCATAGAACGCTCACCTCTATAGACTAACGTTAGTTTCTGGGCGACTTGACCATTCGTCAGTACGGCTGCTGTAATCGAACAATGCATATCAATTCATCGAGGTTATCGCCTTGTCGGTTCGCTCACAGCAGCCATACTGACGAAGGGTCAAGTCGCCCAGAAACTAACGTTAATCTACGGAGGTGAGCGTTCAATGCATGTCAAGCTTATTTGCCAAATAATTTGTCAAAAACTTGACTTAAAGTTGACGTCTGTGCATTGACAGGACTGTCGGTTGTTGATGTAAAAAATTTTCATTTGCTGACAGATTCCTTGTCTAAAATAGCAGACATAGCAGATGTTATGGTTTTCACCGAAAGATGGAGCTGTAACATCAGTTTCATAATTTAAGAATAACAATAACGTTTTTTCGTTGCTTTCCTCTCACCATCAAGTTCTCGAAGAACTGAGAGGGAGGGATTCCAACATATGCTGCAAGGATTACGGAAACGTGGAAAACCTAATCAGAATAGTCGGTCGGAGCGCCAGTTCAAAGTCAGAAGAATTGCAAACTTTAACTTGTGATATAAATTTACAACGTCCCCCACTAAGACCCTAGACCTTGAGATTACTAGCCTACTGAGTAAGCTACTAGACCTAATTGTTAATAAGTGTCATGGCTGTGAATTGCTCTTGGAAAAGTAACAAATTTTTTCTCCAAACCCGTAAGAAAATTTAAATACTCAATATGAGCATAAATATGGGAAAATTATTATTACTCTCGCCTCGTAATAGCTTTTTTCTATTTCTTGTCTTTCCTGTCTTTTTTTTTCATGGTAATGCATTAAAGATTTTAACAACACATTTTTTGATCAATTTTCAGTCCATTTTTTAGCAGCGAAATAATTATAAAAGTCATTCTTTTTGGAATCTGCTTAATAAATCTTACATGAAATTATAAACTACAAATGAACAAATAACAAACGAAGAGATGGAAATCCATATATTAAATATATTTTTCGAAACAAGCTGATGCTTCATAGTATGGAATAGGTGGCAAGATAAATTAATGATAGTTTGTCAAGACCATTTTTTTAAATAGAGTTTTTCAGTATTTTGGGACTTGGTGTAAATCACATACGGTAGAGGGCGAAAGATTGAGTCTTGAGGAACTCATAATCTCTTTTCGACTATACTTTTATTTCTGTAAATAAGTTTCCTTTTTACTTATTCTATCGATTTCCATAAGACTTTCTAATTTTTTGCCCAAATCTCCCACTTTTATTTTATGCTTCTTAATTTTTGTTCCATACTACGATAAATTGTAATATTATTAGTATATAAAAAAAAAATAAATTGTAATATAATCCTTCACAATGTAGAGAGAAAAATCTTTAAAATTTTTTTTAAATTTGTGTCTTTGCACTTACACTGGGTTTTTTCTATTTAAGACTTATTTTTTGGATAAACCTTTCAGATGTATCAACATAGCTTTTATTTCCCAGAAGCTATCCTTGAACTGGCAGGTATCAAACAGTGAGATAAAATTATGAATTAGAAAAATTTATTTGTTTATTTCTTTTTACCCGTATCTTCTGCCACCTTAACACATCGAACCCAATTACAGAGTGTGGTCTTTGGGTTGCGGCCACGATCGACTTACAGTTGTTGGAAACCTATTCCAGCACGTGCTGCAAGGATTAGGGAAAACCTAATCAAAATATAGTCGATCGGAAGGCCAAATCAACATTGTAAACTTCATCTCTGAAATAAAATTCCAATGTCCGTGACTGAGATTTGAACCTTAGAGATTACTGATCTACTGAATAAGCCACTAGACTACGGTGACCAGATTTTAACATTGGGGAAGCGGGACAAAATTGACGGTGGTTTTTTGTTGAAAAAAATTGTTTTAAAGCACCAAAAGTTTATTATCAAAGAACGCAAAAATTGTATTATATTTTTTTAAATTTCAAAGTATGTAAAATTTACAAATATAATAAATATATACAGGGTGATTCTGAAATAAGTACAGATATTTTAACAGGTGATAGCTGACCTTAACCCAAACTCAAATCCGCAAAAATGGCGGTCCCATCGTCATTATAAATTTTCGAAAAATGACATTTTTTATGTGGGCATTCGGTTCTAAGTACGGTCCTGTGTCCATTTCAATATGTGTCGCGTTGAAAATCAACTTCCTTTGGCGGGAATAACATGAAATGTTGCAAAACAACCATTATTGATGATAATTCGGAGTTAAAACTTTTTTCTGTCACATCTTGCAACACAGGACTGTCATTTATGAATATTTGGGGTTGGGCTATTGTCACCTATCACTTGTTAAAATATCTGTACTTATTTCAGAATCAACCTGTATATTGACCAGATTTCCAAGCCATTAATAGCAGTACATTTCGAGCAATAAAAGCTCTCTTTGTCATATTTTTTACAAATGGAAAAGGCGTTTGCTATACATTCATGCCGATTTCCAAAAGCTCTCTGATAGAAAAAAAAACAAAATGATGGAATATACGCATAGTTGACAAAAACTTAATCTTTCTTAAAATCGGAGCTTTTTTAAAACGCCGCGGGGCGCGGGATAAATTATTGTTAAAAATCGGGACTGACCCGCCAAAAGCGGGACGTCTGGTCACCTTACACTAGACCAATCAGCCCATAGATTACATTATTATTATTTATAGAGAAAGTGAAGTTGGTCTTAAATGCAAAAATCGATTATAACGATTAAAAAAGAAGGTGAGAGAGGAACGAACGTGAAATAATAGATTTCGTTAATATTGGCGTTTATTGACACCACGACATTTTTAGTATTTTATTCTATAATTTGTTTACTTAGGTTCCCTTTTGTTATTTATATTATTCATTATACTTGTTTTTATTTCTGTTTTATTTTTACTCCTTGCGTTAACGACAGTTAATTTCAAACTGTTATTTTTTTTATGAATAATAATAATTTGTTGTTTAAATACACATTAAATTTGCTGTTTCTTCATTGGAATTTCTTTATTACTAAGTATTTAAGGAAATTATTTACGCGACATTTAGTTGCGCTACGTTGATTGTCTCATATTAACGCACATAAAATATATTTGTCCCACATAATATCGACATGAAATCATACACATCTCAAATGCAAATTTAGATCCTGTATTAAAATCAGTCTAGCCGTCACTAGATTATTTATCGTGCGTATAAACACGAGAATAATTGATACGTTTATTTAATTATTAAAACAGATATCGATTGAACACGAAATAGATTGCATCAGTATGGAGAAATGTGTACTATTAATTATTACTGATCGAGGAGAAATTGATTTCGTTACAGGTTTCCTGCTCTATAATTAATGAAGATGAATACGTACACCATGGACAACTACAACAAGACCCAACTATGTACTATTTTGAAAAATTTTAATTACGGCCAAAGAAATTAATTGATGGCCACTGATACAATTTGCGGAGACGTGCACATTTCATACGTTTCTTAATTGCCATAAATAGATACTTGCGTATGAAAAATGTGTACGTGCATCTATCATCATTTTTTTATAACAAGAAACAACAAGAAATAAAACTTAAAACTTTACGCACATCGTTAAATAAACCTTAATGTATAGAAAGCATTGATACTTCAACTTTATCTGCGATGATTATGTATAAGCTTTAAAAACAGTATTTTATGTATGTGTATCATTTAGCAACATATGCAATTTGAAAATCGATGATTACGGAACTAGTCGACCTTTTTGATGATAAACAAATTCATTAAGATATTAAATAAGGAATTTACGATAATTTACCTTTAGTTTGAATTTGTTTATTGCGTTTATACGCGGCTGAAATTCGATTAAATTGCGAAAATTATAAATAAAAACATTTTAAATTTGTCATTTAATTCGTTCTATTGATAATGTTTATTTGTTAAATGATTTATTATTATTATAGAATTATCACACGCTTCCGTTTGATCTATTTAAGCTTTCAGTGTTGAATGATATCGCGGAATTAAAACGTCAGAATTACAGATGGTTGCCGCAGGAGGCGCTTTTATAGTCCAATATTACAAGTGACTTTTATTGCTCACTGCCCACTGCCCACATATGAGAAAAATAACGCATTCAAAAGAATTCATACGTAAGAGCTTTGGAACATGTTTACGGTCGTTTATAAGTTCTATCGAATAACAAATTAGTCGAGCAATTTTAATGACGTTTGATGCAAAGGCTTGCTTGCATTAAAAATATCAAAGAAATCTGCACAAATAAAAATGTTTCGAATATGAAATTTGCATAAATTTCCATTAACAAGAAACATACCGTGTGGTGTGCAATTTTGTTCATAATAAAGTGCGTGTTGTTTGTTTTTCATTGAACGGAATTTTTTTCTTGTATTTTACATAATTGCCTTCAGTAATTCGCCCTCTCATGTTTATTTGAAAATCACAATTGAAGTTGAAATATAAGATTAAATGGATTATTCAAGCAACGTGTTCTCTTAAAGTTATTTATAAATTATTGTAAATTAATCAATTATTGTAAATTAATAAGAAAAGTCTAAATAAGTAGAGTTTTAGGAACTTTGATGTATAAATTTGTACTTTGATGAAACCAACAACCGATACATTAAAAAAACAGTTAAACTACTAAAGTAATGACGTTCAAAAACGTCTGTCTCGCTTTATCAACCTACATGTATAGTGAATGTGAAAAATGACGTGTAAAATAAATAAAAAATATAATAAAATAGTCTGGATAATATCAATGTCGTCTGCTTCGAGTACGATTTTTCAAGTGTATCATTTGTAAGGCCATAACCTAAATAGCTTTAAATGGCAATCGTTGTACTTTTGTTTGCTGTGTTATCAAGTTACGATCGACAATTATTTTACTATAAAATAAATGTTTATTATGAAACGAGTATACGAATTTCAGCGCGAGCCGTTAGGCGTGTGCTGAAAGCATACGAGTTTTTTAATGACACTTTACGCATGTTTTGCGTATACTATTTCATCAACATCCGTAAATATGTTTGGAGTGCGTAAAAGCCTACTTTATGCATCGGTTGTAGATAAAATATTTTACAGGTTCTTTTAATAAAATTATGACGACAAAATCAATGCTCTCTAAACAATCGTGACAAAAACTGATTACCTTTGAATATTTATTAATCATCTTTATGTGATATATTCTTGGGTGGGCAGTTTATTGATTACACATAAGTTCCATCTACGTATGTGTATCTTTGCATCACGTTCGCCCACACAAAATGTCCATACGGGCAACTACAGGCAATGGCGAAATATGCTCATCATTAAAAAAATATTTTCCATCTAAACAACCTCATGGAACTAACATTTACCATTTAACTAAGGTGTTAAAATCGTTAAATTATCAATCACATCATTTTCTTAAAACGTATCAATCCATTTTTATAGTCTTTTAATGACAGATTTCTTTTATGCTAATTATGTCAAATTATGTAAAAATTGTCACTTAATATTAAACTTTTCTGCACGGGTTCTCGTACCGTATAAATTTTAATGAACGAACATAAATTATTTTTTTTACTTTGCACGCTCGCAATAAATGCCACAAAATATCATAATTGTCGTCGTGGAAAAATGTCAAGTATTTCAGTGAATAATACGACGAATTCCGTATACTTCGATAACAAGTTTTAAATTAGTTTTAATGTTCGTATTGAACGTAATGCTAATTAAAAACTTCATCGAGTATCGTTTAAATTATTTTAATTTAAAAACTCATAGAGAAGAAATTAAAACGCTCGTATATTAGGTTATCAGATCATATAGAAAATTATACACAATTTAATTAATTAATTAAACGTTTTATTGCATTTTTTAAAGAATGATTGTGTTCCGTAGTTATTCTATCAAATCCTGTTGTTATTCCATAAATAAAAATATATTCTGTGTATTTTCTAATGGTGTCTGCCCATCTGACTCATCATAATGTCGTTTGCGCCTTAACGCAGTGATGCCGACTTTTAGAAAAAAAACGCTCTGAAAATCCCATTTCAGGGAAAACAATCCCGCGCCAATGTTTAAGGTCCTGTTTTAAAACTTTACGACGTTAAGGTCTGGCGACCACTGTATCGCGCCACGCATCGGCGAATGTCGGCAGCGTTTGAAAAGTGAACGACGACGCTCGCCACTAGATGGCGTCGTAAAACATAAAAGGTGAATTGGTTGGAAACGATTGTAAAGGCGATTGAAGGTTAAAGGTTTAAATTGTTGCGCTTGTTAAAGAATGCACATTAGGGTTCGACCAATAAAAAAAAAAAAAATGCTTTATTGCATCCTACATATTTTTTTAATTTATTTACAAGATTTTGATATCAAAACGTTTTGTCTGAAAACAGAAAGTGGACCATGGACAATGTGCAATGTTTACCTTTTGTGGGGGGTTTTATGGAAAAAATGTATTTGTTTTAATAAGTTTTTACTTGTGGAGGGGATGATTTTTAGGTTATTTTCTTTATACTTGCAGTGTTGATTCTCCTACTTTTCTTTAATTTTGCGTTAAAAATTTCACATACTCTAAGAAAGTTTGTTCCAGATATCGAAGTGGAAAAAGTCAAATCTCCCTTTTCTCGGCGCCCAACTATCTCGACATTTACAACAACAAGGTAAGGTCGAAGGCTTTCGCGGCGAAAAGAACACACGTAACATGGTACTTCGAGCTAGAACCGGTTTAAACCTTTGTTTCGCAAGTGGCGGTGTTGAAATACGAAAACAACGTCATGAACATCCGTCAGTTCCGCACTTATTTTCACATTACTTTGTTAAGTCTTCCAGCTTCATTTAATTGTGTTGTGTTGTCTTTCCCGCTGTTCTTTTATTCACCATTACGACTTCTGTAACTTCGTCAGAACCATGAAGTAAATACCGAAAACATCCATCTGTTATGATTGTTGCTACTTTTGTTAAAATATCCTTTCAGGAATTTTTGTTTTAGATATCTTCGTCCATCCTTTCTTGCCTTTGATTAGCTTATAAAACAGTTTTTGATTATCCTTGCTATTGTTTTCCAGTTTCCAAAGCCCGTCCAGGTAGTTTTCTTAGGCAACTACATAATTTACATATTTCCTCGGTTTCTTATATTTATCATGATTTGTTTAGTCTGTCTTAGGCCCGTATTCACCACCGTCAGTTAAATCTCTAGTGTACTAACTACCGATTAAATAAAATATATAGATTAAAATAAACTGGCGTTTCACCATCGCATTCTCGATTTTATTTCGTTTCAGTTAGTAAATCTTCGATTAAGTAAATATGTATACACTATCCATTCATAGGGTGCGCTGAATGCTATAAACTAGTTCATTTTGGTATTCATGACTACATTCATTACATTAGTATAACGGGTAAAA
>JAFFZR010008228.1:0-11114 GCA_018397195.1 Lethrus apterus | reverse complement strand
TTTCACCATGTTTACAAATTAAAATGAAACTATTCACAATGACATGAAAAATAACATTAAGAAAACAGAGGCCACTATCATTTTTTGTAGAATTATCCTCAAATATCAAGTCATTTTAATAATAATCACTAATCAGGCATGAAATTAAAGAAATACCACCTAACTGACTGCAAAATTCTTTGCGTAATTTTTATGATAGATTAGGTTATTGTCAAGTCTTCAGTTTGAACATTTAATTTGAGTTAAATATTATTTAAGTGAATAAAGTATTTTGAGCATTTTCTCTAAAATTTTGTTATTAAAGCATATGAAAAAAATATCAAGTCATTTCAAGAAAAAAAAGAGGAAAAAAATCAGCAAAAAAATAACTTGGTTGCCATTTAAAAAAACAAAAACAAAAAAGTTTCCATGGAAATGCGTTGACATACAAAAATAACGAGTAGGCTAAGAAATGGAGAATAATTAGTAAAAAAATTTCTATTAAAGACATTTTGTTATAAAGTTCATATTTACGGAAATAAACCGCCCATTCCATACTTTTGACTAACACTGTATAAACTCCTGGACAAAATTAACGCATCAGTAAAACTTCTCATTATTACTTGTAATTTTTCGAAGTTTTAAATCATTAAATATTTTATATAGGCCTTCGATATCCTCTGTCACTACTGCAATTGTTTGACACATTTAAAGTAACATTTTGCAATTGCTTATTAATAAGACATTTAACGCTGTTTAAAGTAATTTGTAGAAGCCAATAAATTCAATTCTACTAGCATTTTTTAAATATATTTTATTACATTTTCACGTTTTAGTAAAATTTCCAGCAATTATAACAAAGAATTTGACATTAATAAAAATCACACACAAATTTAATTAAAATTTAAAACAACCAATTAATAATTTTTAATTCAAAATTGAAATTGTTATTACATAATTTCAAACGTGTATATTTATTATTGAAACCCAACATTGTTTCCGAATATTCTTGCATTTAAAAGGTATCAAAATATTTTTCATGTGATCCTGACTTTTGTTTATTTATTTTATGTTTTGACTTATTTTGTAGAGAAAAATGCATGCCGAGAGATTATTTATAATAAAAATATTGTTTGTTATACATTTGCGAATCCGATGAAAAATCCTCGTAAATACATGATAGTTTAATAATTTTATATATTTGTTGATATACTGCATTCGAGATGAATTGTTTGTTTGTAAACATTTTTCCCATGATTAACCATAATACAATAAACTTACTGTAAATTATAACTTTATCAAGATTCAAATATGAAAACGTTTTCGTCATAGATGTTGGTTAGTGTTTATTTATATTTTTTATAAAATGGCGATTATTTATCGTTTTAAAATAATGTTTACATTTTTTTTATAGAAACATTTGCTAAAACCTCGAATAATAAAAAAGTGAAACAAATTATAACTGAAACAAATTAGAGCGCGTATTAGCGCGTCCAACGAAGCAAAAATGTACTAGGATATATTTTGTTCAGAAACACAAAAGTTTTGACAAAAAAATGCTATCGTATGAGCTGAAACTCAAATATGACGTCCATTAGAAAATCTGAACTTGATGATGATTCTGCAAATATGAAACATTGGACGTAATTTCTAGGCATAAACGTGCAAAAAAAGTTGCTATGAGGAAATTTTACAAAATTTATAAATAATTATAATTTTTTCAGTTTTTTCCAAATATATCAAAAACAAATGAATAATTTCTGTACGAATTATTAATGAACAACAAATTAATTGAATAACAATTTAATGAAAGTGATATACCAATTGTGGACCTCGACATTTCCACATGGAGTTTGAGGTTGCTTTTTTACTGACGGGGAGTAAATTTAATTTGTTGTGTAAATTTTTCCTTCAAAGAAAAATCTAGCGAGTTTTATGAATAATATACTGAACAATTTAAAATTCAAATTTACAGTTGAAACGAAAGTACCAATAAAAAAAAACATTTTATTTTTTAGAAATTTTATGTTTAAATTTCTGTAATTTGTTGTTTTGAATGAAAAATATATTTTATTATTTTTCCCTCGGTAGCTTATTTTGATTTACGACACATAAAGTTCATTACCTACTAATATCATCTTGATTATTCGCATAGATAAAATAACAATCAAAAGCAAATTTAAGACCCTAATTCAAAGCAATAAACTATAGTAAAAATAAAGTTTGCGGGAGTATATTTACTCTGAATATTGGTTGTGGTCATATAAACCAGACGATAGGAAGGGTCAAGCATTTATTACTTCCTGAATCATCTTATCCCCATATATTTACTAGACCAGTTAAATTGCCCCGGACAATATTTGCAATGCTTTCATTAATTGCTTTTATAATTTTTTTTTCTATTGTGATATTAGTAAACTTTATTTAATATGTTTCGAAAAATACACATTATTTGAGTTCTTGTTTTTTATTTATTTTTAATATTTGAAATGTATTATTGGACAATAGGAAGAGATTCCGTTTACAAATAAAAGTAATAAAAAAAAATGTTTTATAAGCAACAACAAAATAAAAATTTCTGTAAGTAATTTGTCATTTAATTTAATAGGATCCTTCGATTCTAGCAGGTTAACCTATATGTTAATATTCAAATATGTACGACGTATGAAGAGCAACAAGTCCTGAATTATAAAAAATGAGAAAGTAGCATTTATAATTGGTAATTTTTTCACGTTATTCAAGAATACGTTGGATACGATTTGTTTTAAATTTTTATTACTGTTTATGTAATAAAAGATTGCATACATAAGTAATTACATGTAAAAGAACATTATAGTTTTAAAATCACGCTTGAAACATATCGTTAAATTAAACAGGTTTCAATTAAATATCTCAAAGTTATACGTCTAGTATTGTACCAAATGATGAGTAATTTATTTGTTATTTTTATACACGTGCTAATGGGGCATACCTATGATAATATATGAGTAACATTGTATATTTAGTTTTGTTTTGTAATACCTTTGTACTTATTAGATGCAAAAGTGTAAACATATTTGAATCATATTCAAGGATGGGTTCAAATGTAAACAGTATGCTATGAATATAATGTGATTGAAATATTTTATGAAGTTTATATTTTTCTTTGTAAGTTTTTGCGTGATTTCTGTCTTAAGGTAAAACGTAGCTAAAAGTATTGGTTTCATTATGAGCCGTTTCCATAGGAAGAATTTTTTATTTTCAAAAAAAAAATATTATTTTTTTTTGGGGGAAAACTATGGTGTGTTTCAGACATTGTATATAAATTCGTCAAAACATCTCTTTGTTTAAAGATAGTAGAGCGTATTAAATGTTCGCGTTTTTCGAGTAATTTTAGTCCTTTACCTAACATGCTTTTTAAAAATGTTCCTTTTATTTTTTTCTGTAGTGGAAAACTATGGTAGATACACAAAAGTATGAGCTTTCAGATGGCAACAAACTATCGCCATTGTTTTTCAAATAAGGAAATTATGATTAATTATCCTCTTATGGAGATTTACATGTTAACGGTTTTATTGCTGGGATTTATCACCGATTAAAAAATAATAGATCATAATATGTTACATTTGTTTTGCATAAAAAAGTTAATCACACAACCGATTAGGGTAGAAAATTTGCTATCAAATAACACATGCTCAGAGTTTCCCCCAAAGGTTTACTACCTTTAAGACCGCTCTAAATATAAGAACGTATCGAATTTAAACTAAAAAAAAATAGATTTTTGGTCATAACTTGTTGTACTAGTTTGCATAAAAAAGTTAATTACACAACTGATTAGGATAGAAAATTTGCTATCGAATGATACATGCTCAGAGTTTCCCCCAAAGGTTTACTACCTTTAAGACAGCTCTAAATGTAAGAATGCATAGAATTTAAACTAAAAAACAATAGATTTTCGATCATAACTTGTCACACTTGCTTTGCATAAAAAAGTTAATTACACAACTGATTATGGTGGAAAATTTGCTATTGAATGATATACGCGCAGAGTTTCCCCCCAAGGGTTTACTCTTAAAATTGCTAAAAATCAGTTTTATTGCTGAGATTTATGAATATCTTCACATCGCTTTGATTTTGACATCATTTAAGATTTAAAATCACATTTTTTTGCCAATATTATCAAATATTAATAAAGTACAGTAACTTATGCTATAAATGAAGTTTAATTGGGCTCAAGATAATAAGGATCACTAATAAAAATATTTGTTGTTTTTCCCTTTTTCATCTTGATTAAAGTTGTTCTTATTTCGTCTTCGATAAAAACGAGTGGTTTTTGTTTTTCGACGCGTTTCCGACATTCGTTATTGTGAAACACTTGAAGACAGAACGAAACAAGAACATGCCCATTAACTCGGCGACTACTCTTTGGAGATGATAAATAATTGATTAACCTGTATAATAATTAAAGTTGTACTCGTAAGATAATTTATAACAAATATATTCATTTATAAAATGAAACCAAAATGTGTAAAATTTGACGTGCAATTCTATCATTAAAACGCATGCTACATTGAATATGGGTACTAGTGGCATATTTAAGTAAATAAAATTATTTTATTAAGTCAATTTTTTTCAAAATTGTAGTCGCGTTTCCATCGCTAAATATATTTTTATCCATACAGGAAGTTATAGATAACGGTTTTAAAACGTATTAATTTTTACTCAACTTCAAACTTCGTAAAATAAGATATTGAATAAGAAATGTCTTACAGATAAATTATTTTATAAAAAACGAATGAAGTAGGTATAAATTTGTGGAAAAAATTAATTTGTCTTCCAATCTATGAGTTTATGAACATAAATACATTAGTTTCATTCCAAAATTTAATGAAATGTAAATAATGAAAATTATAACAAGAATTTGTAGGCGTGGATGGTTCAAAGTTGTAAATTGATGTATGCAAGGTAATAAAATTACACGGTTGGTAAGCATGAAAAATAATTAACATAAATACCATGTCACGGTTAGGTTCTTTGGTGTTATAATTTAATATCCACATTTATTTTTTCAATCTCGTTTCATACAATCTGTATAACTAATTTATTTGTAAGCACAATCTACTGATTATCTATTAAAACAAATATTTCTGATGTGTAATCACCGAAAATGACATTAAAAACTCAAGTTTTATGTTCACTAAAGTAAGCAATTTTTTATTATAAATGATTGTGGAGATCGATGCATTTTTGATGAATAAATAAACACCACAGTCTTTCACACAAGATTAATGATGTAGGGTACGACGTGCTCACAAACTACAGCAAGGGTAATATGCTATTTAAATGATATTTATTGAGATTTACTATCTCCCGCTTTATCTGCAGGTATTTGTATCCAATAAAGTTTGTTTCTGTTACAAATTGCATATGGTACTTTTTTAGACATATTCACTGTCAAATAATGAATATATCGCCAATTGTAGTAATATAAAAATAATAAAATAAAAAGCAATTAATTAATGTATAAGACAATTTTAAAAATGTATAAATTTATTATTATTATTATTATTAAAGTTTGAAAACACTGATTAATTGGATATTGGACGATAACTACCGATGTATTACTTTTTTGATAACGGGAACTACTTTTGCTACGGTTGCCATCACTCCCGGATTTTGCTCGGAATTTCCCGGATTTTGCCCGGAGTTTTCCAGGATTTTGTCCGCAGTTTTCCCCGGATTTTACACGTTCCCCGGAGTTCCCAGGAGTTTCCCGGACTTTGTCCGGCGTCTTCCAGGATTTTGCCCGGAGTCCCCCCCGATTTTCCCACATTTTGCCCGGAGATTTCCGGATTTACCCGGATTATTCGGGATTGCCTGGAGCAACGGTGGGCAACCCCCGGACCGCGAAAAGTTTCTATCCGGCCCGCGAGATCTTTAGAAGAAATTATAAATAAATATTTTTGACTGTAATTCTTTTAGTTTGAATTGATTATAAACGCACATAGCAACATGTATGTTCATAATTTAGTACTAATTTTTTATTTATTTCATATTTGCAGACTAAAAAATTATAGGTCACAAGAAGGTGTCAATTAACTACTACGGCCCGCGAAAAAAACATAAAATTTATTCTGGCCCATGTTGGTCTGGTCAAAAAGGTTGCCCACCCCTGTATTATATCATGTACCAATGTACTTTGCAACGTTGTTGCTAATTTAGTGTCTCAAATGAAGAATCGAAGAAATTTAAGTTTTAATAAAAATATATAACATGTTAATAAGACCAGTAAACATTTCCTTAATCAACAGTAAATAAAACCTCTTAAGAATAGGTGAAAATATTAATGAAAAATAAGAAGAAAATATTGAAACATTTCATTCAAAAATAAAATGTATCGAAAAGAATTAATTTATAAAGAATTTATAAATTAGAATTTATAAAGAATTTAAATTTCAAGAAAATGATATTATTATTACATATTGAAGTTAATCTTTAAAGCACTTTTGTGATAAATCAAAATCAAAACAAATGTAAAGAACTGTGGAATATGAAGAAACATTCTCAAGCATACTTCATCGCAATGGATAAATAAAAGTTTACCCCCAAAATATACATTTAATTTTTTGTTCTATCTGCGAAGAAATATGTTTTAAAAAAAGAAGAAATACGATAATAATGAAAATCGTCGCTTTTTATATATTTCAAAACTTGAAGAAATATTTAAACCACTGTTCATAATGTGTAGTCATTCCTGTTCCATTTTGAAGAAATATATATTTATAAATTGAAAAAGACTGAAAATACTACTAGAAGTAAAATATCTGATTTTAATTACAATTCTTCTTCAAATCTAGAAAATGAAGAAACTTCATTAAACCTGGTTAGGTTTACTTACAATAACTAAACATTTTGCAAATCTATGGAGAAACTATCAAACTATCAAAAGAAGAAATTGAAGATCGTACTAATAATATAATAAAATGTTTTGAAGAAACTTGAAATAAAGTTTTTGGGCTGTAAAATTGGTCTTTAAAAAATAATATGAAGAATATTGTATAATATTTCAGGATTTAGATGATTGAAGATTTACCCTTCGTATAAATAAAGTACAAATAAAATAACAGGTAACAATATTTTTTTGTTTTGAAGAATGTGCACTGACGTGCACTTTTACGTTATACGTTTACGTTTACGTTATACGTAAATTCAAACATAAATATGGTGTAATAAATAATTTGAAGAAATGTTTGAAGCATATCATCGATAATATACAGGATTACATGCGAGCTGGACATTCCAAGCAAAATTATTTTAATCTAATTGAAGCACAAAATGAAGCATTATATTACATACATTTAATTTTCTGTTCTATCTGCGAAGAAATATGTTAAAAAATATGTTCATAATGTGTATTCCTATGCCCAATTTGAAGAAATGTATGTTTATAAAATAAAAAAGATAGAAAATACTACCAACAGTAAAATATCTGTATTTAATTACAATTCTTGTAATTGATTTTAAAGACGTCTTTAGATCTAGAAAATGAAGAAATTTCATTAAACCTTTACTTTACTTAAAATAAACTTTTTGCAAATCTGAGAAGCTATCAAACTATCAAAAGAAGAAGATCGTACTAATGTTAACTATAATTAATAATAAAATGTTTTGAAGAAACTTGAATTTTTGGGCTGTAAAGTTTGATCTTCAAAGCATAATATGAAGAAACATTTTGTAAAATATTTCGCTATTTAGATGACTGAAGCCTTTGTATAAATAAAATACAAATAAAATGACACGTAACAATTTTTTTTGTTTTGAAGAAATGTGCACTGACGTAGAAAATGAACCCTAATACCTTAGTCGTTTTATGTTATACATAAATTCAAACATAAATATGGTGTAATAAATAATATGAAGAAATATTTGAAGCATATCATCGATAATTACAGGATTACATGCGAGCTGCCCGTTTCAAACAAACTTATTTTAAGGACAACTTGTGAAATGCTCAATGAATGAAAATTGACGATCGTATTAATGAAGAAAATATTGCTATTTAGGTACTTTGGCTTTTTGGTTTTAAAGACGTTTTCAAATCTGGAGTTTCAAGAATCATTTTGCAATGACGTAAATGATTAGAGGCTATCCTCTATACTTGAAAGAAGCAATTGAAGATTTTAATGTCAAATCTGGAAATTTAAATTGTGTAATAAATTTATTGGTTATAAAGATATTTTCAAATTTGAATATTTTGAATTTATTTTTAGGAGTCAAGAGTCATTTCTTCAAATCTGAAGATGTTCGAAACTAGTCGTAACGTAGATTTGTTTTGCACAAATAATTTAATCTATATATGTATATGTTTACATGTAAATATAAAAATACTTAAATATGCCACTAAAGGATAAATAATTGGGTTTTTCACAAATACACTAGAACAGAGATAAGTATAACATGCCCTGGTTCGAGGAGAGGAGTCTGTTTGTAGGGGACACACAGATCCGCCGGTACGAACCAGGAGTGTGTGAATGCCGGGTTGATGTTGACTCCAAGCCCGATGGGTGTCTGTCTCTGCAGACTTGAGGAAACAGCGTAGTCCATGGCCACCGCCTGGTAAGGTAGCATGATGCACGGCACACGCGATCACGACAACACGCTGTTGGTACTGTGGCTTTCATCGGCTTTTCAAAACGTACAGACCTGAAATGGGCGTAAACATAGCATTGTGGATCGGCCCAAATCAACTGGTTGGTCGTAGCCAAGCCAGAATAAAGACTGCGCACCTAGGGCCGTGTTCAAACGAAAGGCTATTCGTTGAACGATACGCCCCACATAACGCATCAACAAGTAGCCAATACACCACCAATGCCATGCGTCATATTATCACCTACTTTCCCGCACAGGAACACGCAATGCTTTTGATATCTAGCCAAAATTATGCCATCAAAACATCATGTACATCATTCCAATCTATTAGGGACTTTAGTACATTTTTTACCCACCTATTACAATTTTTTAATGATCATACTATTTATTATAACAATTCAATCAAACAAAGCGAACAATAGCCCTTAAAAATTTCTGGTTAACATAAAACGTAATGATAAGTTTGGTACTACAGGGATGTATCCTTGGACCATTTTTCTTTACTATTTATTTATATCTTGCATAAAAACGGTTTAAAATATTATTAATAAATTTATCCGGTATATAGGTATTATATATATATTTTGATAGGAGCTACGAAGTCGATTTAGAAAATTAGTACAATTTTTAATGACAGAAAAAGGAAAACTGAACAAAATATTGAGGAATAAAATATTTTATACAATTAATTATGAAATATTATTAGCTAAATATATTTGACTAAGTGAACATTAGCCCTTCAAAATCATTTGAATATAAAACGTAATGATGAGTTGTGGGGTAATACAGGGATGTATCCTTGGACCATTTTTCTTTACTTTTTATACATATCTTACATAAAACCTTACATAAAATCTTACATAAAACTTACATAAAAATTTGTTTATTAAGTTTATATCATATATTAGATATATTTTGATAATTCCAGATTAGTATAGTACATATTTACACGTTAGGGTATGTTTGCTGAAAATTTGTCAATATAGATAATTGACGCGACGGTCGTTGTGACAAAACTTGCAAGCTTGGCTAATTTCTTTTTTTTTTTTCATATACAGTAATTTCTCAAATTTTTGAACTATGTGAGCCTTCGTTGTTTACCCGACCTTTCGTCCACTATCGTTATGAACATTTTCAGGGTTGCTATTGTTAGATTTACTGTTTTTAATATTCCTACTTAAAATTATTTAAATTTTTCGAAAGTTTTCACACAGAATAAATCCTAATAACATATACCTATAAACCACAAAATAAAATTCTAAAAAAAAAAAAATTATCTTTTGTTTCGTATGGAAGAATTATTATTAAAAACTGAACAAAATTAAACGAACGTGTGACTGTAAGTTGAATAAATAAATATTATTATGATTTACTAACAAAAATATTTATGACATAAATCAATCATTGTAGATAAACCTCCCTAAACAGTCAATCATTTTTGTATACGTCAAATATATGTCAATAATCCAATTTAGATTGACATTTCTGATTCCAAATTTTCACATCAAATTATTCATTAATTTAGTATTTTTTATGCGATGATTGTATTTTTGATTATATTTTAAAACAAATCATTTCTATATAAATTTCAAATCACATTCATAGGGATTAAGAGGATTGTTTTGAATTTCTTTAATATTTAATTTAAGATAGTTAATGCTTTATAAATTTATACTAACTATCTTAATTAAATCTAAGCGTTATATTATAAATTGTAATAAATAAATATGAAAGGCTTTTTAACGCAAGATTAAATTATTAATTATTTTATTGTTTACTTTTCCTCATTTGTCTAATTGTGGAGACTTTTTTGCAAAGCATTATGTTAATTTAAACGTAATAATATATATTTTTTAATTTTTTTCATTGTATTAAATCATATAATTATGAAGTTAAATCTTAAGTCTGGAAGGTTGTATCATGTGATCTATACAACGGTCGAGTGAATAAAGAACATAGTTAGGGTTCTTACAGGCGCACAATTAGAATATCTTAATTTGTATCTATGTTGGGTCAGTGATATCGGCTTGACCCTCGTCCTAATGTATTCCATGCCTTTTAATTCATTTACTACTGATATAACTTGCTCAGGCTTTTTAGCATAGAAGGAGGTTTCTAAATTTGCATGTTTTTATTCCTAAGTAATTAAATCTTTTAATCTTTTAATGTTTTGCTTTTAATTGCCCTTTTATATATACAGTCCGTTCTACAAAACGGGCCCGAGGCTATAGCGGCTTCAATTGTGATTCAATCACCAACAAACCATATATATTATTAAAAATTCTTTATTAAACACCTTCATTTATTTGTTATGACGTCATCGCCATTTTTTTTAAATGGCAACCTATATTTTGTATGTTTTATTTCGTTATGATTTTTAATTCTGTTTTCAACGGTATACAAATTTAAATAGGTTGCATAAGAAAAAAATCAAGAAAATCGGCCTTACAATTTTAATAGAAAGAAGAATGAAATGAACAAATTAATCCAACTAATCCATTAATCCA
>JAFFZR010008227.1:0-11274 GCA_018397195.1 Lethrus apterus | reverse complement strand
GCCCCCCTGACAAGAACTACACTATCATCATCCCTGACGCCAAGCCGAACAATCACATCTGGTTAGTCATTCTGCTATTTATAACCTCAATGTGAATTTTTGCATGTAATATAAATTATTTAAGAAGAACTATTCAAATTTCCCGCCTGTCACTTTTAAATTTCCCACCTATCACTTTTGGATTTTTTTGAACATAACCTCACTCAACATAACCCTAATTGAACATAACCTCAACATAACCCTAATCGAACATAACCTCAATATAAAACACCTTCATCCACGTGGGCGTTAGGGGTGAAATCAAAGATGGCGCCATGCGACCAATCATAAATCAAATATGGCGTCGTGACCAATCAGAAATCAAAGATGGCGTCGTGACCAATCACAAATCAAAGATGGCGTCGGATGGGGCGGGGCCTAATACAGTGGGGGTAAAAATGCGCATGCCCACGTGAGCGTGGGGTGCAAATGGGCGGGGCCAAGTGGTGGGGGGTATAATCGTGAGCGTGGGGGTAGAAATGGGCGTGACCATATGGTGGAGGGGGTAAAAATAGGCATGCCCACGTGAGCGTGGGGGTGCAAATGGGCGGGGCCAAGTTGTGGAGGGGGTCAAATGGGCGGGGCCAAGTTGTGGAGGGGGTAAAAATGGGGCATGCTCACGTGGGTGTGGGGGTAGAAATGGGTGGGGCCGGGTGGTGGAGGGGGTAAAAATGGGGCATGGCCACGTGGGCGTGGGGGTAGAAATGGGCGGGGCCAAGTGGTGGAGGGGGTAAAATGGGGCATGCCCACGTGGGCGTGGGGGTGGAAATAGGCGGAGCCAAGTGGTGGAGGGGAAAAGTGGAGGGGGGAGTGGGCGGGGCCGCGCATGCGCAGAAGCGGGAGGAGGAGGTGGGCCCAGAACCGGCTAATCCTATCTACTCCCCCCCCCCATTAGTTGCCTGGATGCCCAACTTTTCTACTTCTATTAGACGAATAATATTATTTTCGGTCACTTTCCAAAACAAAGGAACTCCAACACTGACTGAACTCTTCTAAAACCAATAGAGACGGCTTGCTATATATGATGCGTACAAGATTATGGATTATGGACACTTAAAATGCAACTCTCCTTTTTCTGTGTGTTATGGCCATTAGTTTCTCTTTAGGTAAGTATTAAATAAAAACCCATAGAGAGCTTGTTTCGTAAAAAAAAAACAATTCCCAAGCAGATACCTTAACTATTTTTGAAACAACCCATGAAAATGTTTATTTTACACTAATTTAATTTAATTCATTATATTTTGTGACGGTATGATTATTTAGGCTATGCCATCGCTTTTCTTATTATCCACTTAACCATTCGGTTCATAATCTTTCCTCCACGTAAGACTCGACGGAAACCAGTCGGATGATGTCGGAATTAATTTCGCTCTAGGAAATGATGCTACGCGTCATCATGGAATATCTTTATTTTGCCTTCCAGTTTCGTTTGCCGTCGTGTATTACTTGCCCTCATTGATTAAAGTACACGAACTCCCTTGTTGCTTAAACAAAACAGTAGTAGCCAGAATTCCAAAAATCAAGTCCACCTTGCACATTGAGCCCAGTAAAAGAAATATTCTTACATTTATGCCACGTCGGCAACAGATTTATTTATTAAGTAAACGTGATTATCTGAATTCCTTGAATAGCTGTTACACAAAATACCAATTATTGAGTTACGTAACGTCGTAATTGTCAAATGAAGTGAGTTTTTAGCTTCCGGGATCAGTCGCAGCATTCCAACAAAAGTAGCCCTGAAGATTGCCGTACTACAGCGGGCGAAACGTCGGCAAATAGCAACTAACAACAAACACAGTTCCACCCTGAAGCCAAGTCACTTCACTGGTGATTTAAAAAAAAAATCAAAATAAATTAAATAACGGGGCAAATATTTCAACATTTCAAAATTTACGTGTAAATCCCTATGTTGCGTAAATCAGTTCATCAGTATTTATTAGACCAAACATTTTCTTCCGTCTCTAAAAGTAATGGAATTATTCGCTGTTTCAACTTACGCGAACATACAGGGTGAGTCTGGAGGATCGCACCAAACGTGAGGAATGAATTTCACGCATAAAATTAATTTTAAAAAACTCGTATCTTGTTATACGATATTTCTTTTTTTTCAAGTTACAGAGTTAAAACAACACACACAGTGTTCTAATCATTGCGTTATTGCAATAAATGTTCAAAAATACTGCCATTGCCTTCTAAACATTTTCTGTTTCGCCTAAGAAGGGCGTCCGTTGCTCTTCGGTTGGATTCATGCCTTTCTTTAATATCGTTTGCAGCATTTCCAATACGTTGATGAATTAGTGCACTGTCGACTGTCGACTTTTATTTTATAAACTTCATTTTTCATTCAGCACAATAAGTAATAGTCCAATGGTGTCAGGTCGGGAGACCTTGGAGGCCAACTAACAGGACCACCGCGATTAATCCGACGTCCTGGAAACATTTCATCCAAATGTGGCCTGACCTGACGAGCGAAATGTGCAGGAGCTTCATCGTGCTGATAACACATTTGCATTCTGACGTTTAGAGAAACTACTTCTACTAGTTTTGTTATTCATTTTGTAAAAAAATAATGTATTGGTCTTCTGTGAGGCGATGCTCCATAATGAAAGGGCCAATTAAATAACTATCAGCCATACCACACCACACGTTTACCGAAAACTTGTGCTGAAAATGTGTTTCGACTGTTGCGTGGGGTTGTCGTCCGACGATACATGAGAGTTGTGAGTGTTATTGATGCCGTCTCGGGTGAATGTTACTTCATCGGTAAAAAAGTATGCGCCATGAGGATTGCTATTTATCCACCGATAAAATTTCATGCGGCTAGCACAGTCATTCGGTAGTTGCTCGTGGAGTGTGTGGATTACTCTTGTTTGAGGAATGCCCACTTGAGCACTAATTCTATGTGAGCTGATCGTTGGAGTATCTTCTACTAAATGTAGAATGTTTTCAACTTAATCTAAACCTTGTTGATTTGCACGTTCAGATTTTATGTTAGCACTGGGAAGCACTCCGGTCTCGCACAATTTGTTGAAGACTCTGATAAGTACATTTTTATCCGGAGTTCTCGGAAGGAAACCGTTGATGATATTCTTCAACAGCAGCTGTAGCAATCCCATTGCAAAAACCATAAACAAATAGCATATTTGCAAATTCAATATGTGAATAAGTATTTGGCATTTTGTAACACGTCTAATGGTACACGTTCGAAAATAAACGTCAAATCACTGTAAGATGCATTAATTTTAAAACAAGGGAGAATAGCAACATTTATTACAAGGACGCAATGATTAGAACAATGTGTATGGGAAATTTTGTTATAACGCTGTAACCTGAAAACAAGGAAATATCGGATAACATTTGAATTTTTTAAAATTTTTTTGCATGTAGAATACACTCCATGAGTTTGGTGCGATCCTCCCGACTCACCTGTATATATTGAATAAAATACATATTATTGCAGTTCATCAATGTCTGAATGTCTGCAGTATGGTTTTTTTATTATTCCGGTTGTCTAGGTATTAACATTTTATGCAATAAAATTAATCATTACATTCAATGTCTTGCACATATAATTGGTCATACCACTTTCGATACAATTTCATATTTGACGCATTTTACTCTAACATACATGTAAAATATACGTAAAAGATCTCGAACAAAATAAATATAAAATTACAATTATGTAGATATCCAGTCAGCTAGATGTTATGTAGAAGAATGTGCCAGTATGTGCATTAAACCTGGTCTATCATACATGGGCTCAAAGTTCTTGATTTCTTTAACTAAATAGTTCATACTCTACGAACTGTAAGCAATTAATATGTAATAACAATTTTCATTTACGACCGCTGTACTAAATTTAGAGTAGTATTAGTATTAGTATTAGCAGCCATATATTATTTGAATACTTTTATTTTAAATGAACATATTACATTACATTTGATTACAATGAGAGTAAAAACAAACGAAAATATAACGCATGTAAAGAAAGGAGATGGGGCAAGTATCTTTAAAGAAAAATATTGCATTGCATTTCTGTTGTTTTTATACTTAATGAAATCGAATTGGGTAAAATGGATGTAGAAAATGTACACTAAGTTTCGTGAACAATCCCCTGAAGTTTTTGATTCATGGAAATATTAATTTACTTAAATGTACTATTTACCTAGGCTCCACATATCTATTGGTGTCCCGTAGCTCAATCCCAAAATCACTTCCGGCGATCGATAGAAGCGAGATTGAATATACGTATAGACACGTTGATTTGAGTAGCAAGAGCTTCCGAAATCTATAACTTTTATCGAACTACTGCCACGTTGTTTTAATAGAACATTTTCCTGCAAAACACAAAAAGTTTTATGTTTAAATTTCAAGATTTAAGCTTTTATGTATGTATATATTTTTACATTATTTCTCTCGCATAACATGCATCTGGAATGAATTATCTTATGCTAGTAAATTTGATGGAATTATGTAATCATAATTAACAATTACAATTTTGTTTTAATTAATAGTGTCACCTGACGACTGACAGTTAATTAACTTATAAACTTAAATTATTTATTAATAAAGCCACTTCAGGATGAGACGGTTTCCTGTGTAGCTAATAAAAGCTAGTGTACACATTATGTAGAGATAGTTAAAATTCTTTTTCCATGCGTTGGTTTATTGGTTTATTCAATTACATCGCATATAGGGTACTTAGTTACTAAGTTACTTAAAATGAGAGTACTCTTATTTGTATATTTACAAACTGATCCTTTATTGAAATCCTTTATTGAAGTATATCCATACATTATAGTCAAAATAAGAAAAAATGTAGGAATCACGCAATTCACTTACGGTGCATCCCTGGTCCTCCAATGTTCATCATCTATTAAAATGACTAAACCAAAGTGGAGCAAGTGCAATAACGATCATGGTGGACTAAAGAAATAATAGATTTGAAAGGGATTGTGACAAAAGTTGGTTGTGTTTATTTGATAAGATCATTTGAGTAAAATTTCAGTTCAATATTACGAGGGGCATTCTAGCAGAAATTATAAATGTATATGAAAAATAATATTTCAGTAATCCCTAAATAAATGAATCAAGACAAAGTCCTTTCTTTTTTCGTTAATTTTACCGCGATAAATTAAAAATTTCGATTTGAGTGGTTCCTCCTAATATTACAATATAATATTAATAATAATACTAAATATAGTCAGTTCATCCATAAATCGATGTGAAATTCATATACAAAAATAGACACATATACGATATGTCATAATAAAAATCTGAATAAGAGTAGCAGCATTTGTTAATGAGAAATAGCTTTCATATAAACTGATTATTTCAATTGTTGTACTCAAAAGAAATTAAACATTTATTTTTAAAATGGCTTATGTTTTTTTTTTGTAAATTTAATTTCGCTTGGCAAATGATTGTAAAATTTTGGGCAGGAGCAGACTGATGATTTCTCATAAAATTTCTGGTCAAGTATGAATCAGACTGAATATTAAAGAGATTGATTTTGGCAAATATTATTGCATTATAAACGTATATTGATGAAAAAGTGAGAAGTGCATTTTGAACAAATATTGATTTACAGGTTTGCTGCGTTGTACGTAATCAATCTTAAAACACAATTTTGCGCAATTATTATTCTAACTGACCCCAAATTAAAACAATATAAATATAGCGAATATACCAAAACAGAAAAAACATTTAAAAGACATTTATTGTAAAATAAGCTTTGTTGATTTGATTTGAACTGATATAACAATTGACATGTCAGCTGCGAACATGTTAATATTTCCTGGTTTTAATGGCTTAGGTAAGTCATAATAAACCTCAGAAATAAAAGAAATACAGGTCCCTGCAAAACTCTCATACTTTCTGTATTCACATGAGATTTTACTTCGGATTAATAAATTAAATATCCTTCCAATTGCCTTTTTTATACGTAGAACATCCATCGCTCCAGTGCAAAATAGAAACTTAACTGAACTTACCTCAAACACTTGCCCACTTATGAACTGGCACTTGCTGTTGAAAATTCAAGTTAATTGTTCACTTGACTTGCTTCTCTACTGGCTTCATGTAAACCGGTCTTTATTCTTACGAATTACAGATTAGTAAATTTACTTCGATTCGATTTGACACATTTGTTTTACATATTGTTTAATATATAAAGCAATAAATACTAATAACAAAGGTTTTTGAACTTCTGAATGAATATAACTGCACGCAACCTTACTAATTTCAATTAAATTAACATGAAATTGAAATAATTGCACGCAATTTTTAATTCATTTTGTTTTACAATATACCTATTTGTAAGTAATTATCAATAAAAAATTGTTTTTACAACAACGATGTATTTTTAAGCCATGCTCAAATGAATTTTTCATATAGTTAATCGCCTGTACTTAAATGCCATTGCCAGTTTACAAGTAACTAGGAAATTAAAATTATAAAATATTAATAACATTATTTGATAATTATTTCCAGGTTTTATTAGATGACTAATAATTATTGTGATGTTATATTTTTTCAATATTAAATTTGTTACAGTTATCAACGATAATAAATTGTTTCTTAAGATGAAAGTATGAAACATTTTAATGTTACTCACCGGTTTGAGGTCGCAGTGAATTATATTCTCTTTTTGGAGTAGACGCAGGCATTTAAGAAGGGAATTAGCAAATCTGCGTATCAAATTTAGACTGAAACCCTGGTAGTTATTCTTCTTGATAAGTTCGTATAGATTAAGGCTGGAATAAATTTATGGTATCAGTGAAAAATGTAAAAGTAATTTTACAGTGTTAACGAAAAGACCATCAATACATTCAGCTTTTTACGATATAAATTCATAGTTTTTACATTATAAAACACGGCTTGTAATAATTATTGTTCAAATACATATTTAACAATAAATTCAATAATAAATATAACAATAAAAATGTCTTTATCTTTTACATGTGAACAATCAACCAATATAAAAAAAACTTGAAAAAATAAAGTAGAATTTCAAGCATTTACAACCAAGAATTTGACACTAATAATAAAAATAACAAAATGAAAGACATCTCATGAGAGATAATACATTCGAATGCATGTCAATGAATTTAACAGTAGGCATCATCTATTTATATAAATATAATTCAGTGTCGTTTGCAGAAATATTTGAGCAGGGTCGTATCAAATATTCCTAAAGTAAAATGTCTTCAAACATTTGATTGACTTGAAAAGAAAGAGTGAAAAGGGCCCACTAACTTGCTGGTAATAAATTTACAATTTATTTGCATAAATGTTATTGTAATACAATTTGTGATTATGTAAACTGATTATTTAATTTACATGTAATCTATCCAATGTATAATATATCTAACCTCATTAACTCGAAACTAATGCATAAATGATTCCTGAAGTAGAAGTACTCTAACATATGGATGACGTTATGTGTACCCTCTCGGTCCTTTTTCCGAATGTGATCCAAAATTCTAACCTCTACGAGCGCTTGATGATGAAAACGTTTTTTATTTCTGATAAGTTTTATGGCAACTTGTTTCTTCGTCATATGATCCATTGCCCTTATGACCTGTCCGAAACTACCCTTTCCGATGATTTCTAATATTTCGTAACGGTAACCGATGTGATCGTGCAGTACCTAGAAATATATTAATTAATTATTACGGTAAACATGTATATTATATTCTAGTAGAAATAAGGGGTTTCTAATACATCTATTTAAATTGTAACTTTATTTCAATGCTTTGATTTGTATAAGTGTGTCACTAATTGTTGAAAGTTTTAATTCTTACAAATTGTAAACTGAGTAACATGATAATGGTTATTTGCTTTGTCGGTTAGATTTTATATGTATTTATAAGTGTGCTATTACAACTAAGCGGATATTTTTATCCTACGATGAGGAAAATGATATTTAACTTCGTCATACTGACGCATATATTACTGAGTCACTATACTTCTCATCACCTTTGATTCATTTGTTTGGTAGTAATTAAAATACAATTTGAAACGTGATCTGAATAGCATCTAGTAAAATTTGGTTCACAGTAAGAAGGCAAAATCGCAAATATGCTATTAGGACAAAAGATGTTTAATTGACATTATTGCTGAGGGTGTAAAAATCCTTGCTTCTTGCGTTCAAAAAATGGTGATCAATCTAAACAACGTTCAAAAACAAATACGTAAAAAATATTTCCAAAAATCATCATCATAACCCGGAACCTTTCTACCATATGGTGTAAGGTTAAAGTGGAGTTGAATTTTGTGGGTTTCTCCTCCACATTCATTGTTCTTTGTTTCTGGACAGCGATTCTGCTTGCTCCCATTTGATATAGCTTGCTTAGAACTTGCTTCTACAGCCTTTTTTAACGCCCACTGCCCAGGTTTTTCTTGGTCTGTCCCTGATGATTCGTAGCACCACGACGTTATGATAATGCTATAATAAAATATGGTTTAGGAAGCAGTTCTTCTTCTTAATCTGTAAGTGCCTATCTACCCTACAGGGTGTAAGGCTTTGGGTGGAGTTGAGTAGTCTCTCGCTGGCGTTTTCCAAATTTTCTTCCATTCCTTTCGGTCATATACTAAAAAGAGTTGATGCGTACACAACTGTCAATAAAGAAAATATATACCGGGTGTAGAATGGATTTTCGTATATAGGTATTTTACATACAAAACTAATAATTTGCGAATATTCCCTCCCCTAATTATTTTACCACAAAACTTTAAATACAAAAATTGTAGGTCATTAAAAATAGATCTCAATTTTTTTCTTCTTTGCTTATTAACACCCTCCGGGACTGCACAATTAAAGGAAAAAGAATTGAAGAAATGATACAAAATAGCAACAGCCGTGACGTGTGGCAACCAAAGTAACAAAATTCACTCATTTGACACTAGATTTTGATTAAGCATAGGTTTTAAATCGTTTGCAGAAAAAAAAACGTGCTGAACAGATTTTAAAGATTAAAGAAAGATTTTATTGAACGTGGTAATAAGGGTAGTTATAATAATAATTAAATTAAATGTTCAACCAAGTCTCCGTTGACAGCTGAGCAGTACTGCCCTGCTAAGCGAAAGTGCAGTATGTGCAAAACAGCCATTTGATATATGCGACTTTTTAAATGTGACTTTGGCCAAGAGACTTTATGGTTAACAGCGTAGTGAAACACGTGTATCTTAAGTAGGTAACTTTAACACTTTGAATTCTCTACAATAGTCACTTTTCAAATATAACGCTAAAATCATTTTGGCCATTTTTGCACATACTGTACTTTCGCTTAGCAGGGCAGAGTACTCCAATCTGTGTAAAAATTTCTTCTAGCTGCAGCAAGTAGATAGTGTGATATTTGACGACATTCTGCAAGTATGGCAGCTCTTAAAGCGTCCACATTTTGACACGCCCTTCCATTGTATAGCCAATCATGCAATGTGCCCCAGAGAAAAAATCATTTGGCGGAAGATCTGGAGATTTTGGAGCCCAATTAATTTCTCTAATTCGACTTATCCAGCGATTTGGGAATGCATGATTTAAGTAGTCTACAACATCGCGCTGGTAATGTGCCGGACATCCATCATGTTGATACCAAAATTTGTAATCAATTCCCAATTTGTCGATAGCTGGCCCGGCTTCCTCTTGCAAAAAAAAATTAAATACGCAGCACCAGTTAAACGATCTGGAATAAGTAACGGTTCAATCATGTGAGGACCTAGTATGCCAGCCTAAACATTGACACTACCCCGGTATTGCGTATGAGTCTACAAGCGATAATTTTGTTGATTTGATTCACCAGTTAACTGAAATCGACACTCATCGCTGAATAAAATCCTAGATAAATAGATTCAGTCATCATTTGCCATCTCCATCATTATTTCACAAAACTGCATTCTATTTTCTTTATCCTCCTCGAATATTTTTTGGTGCTTTTCGTATTTATAAGACCGAAACCGCGGATCTTGACTGTTTCAAATTTTCTGAGCAGTAGTAAAATGAATCCCCAAATTATTACCTATTTGTCTTAAGGAGACATTTTTGTTCTCTGCAACGCTTAAGAGAACGGCATCTACCTTCTCTCTACTTGCACCAACTGTTACATTATGGCACTTACATTTCTTATTAACGGTGCCGTCCGCTCTCAAAGTGCCTAACAATTCAGGGTGTTCAAATTTAGAATTGGTCGCTCCGGATAGAATCCAGCAAAAGTTGCTTGTATGTATGTCCCTAAAAGACAATCCAGAGTAGTACCATTTAATAAAGTTGACTCTCTTCTTGGCTATAGGAATTCATTTTAAGAATCAGCAAACTTATTTTGTTTGCCAAAACGTGACATGTATTATTGCTGTCAGGATTCATGGCTAGTACTATTTATCGGTTCATGCCTAATACTTTTTCTTCAACTCTAGCAGGACCAAAAGGTGAAATAAATAACAAAGAATTTACATACATTTTTTTGTCTACAACTTTTGTATTTAACATTTTCCTATAAAATAATTAGGGGAGGGAATATTCGCAAATTATTAGTTTTGCATGTAAAATCCTTATGTACGAAAATCTATTCTACACCCGGTATAGGGCATGAGTTCATTGTTATTGAAGCGATATGTAGTCGTTTTCAGTCACATATCTAAACGGGTTATGAAATTCGTAAGCCTATGGAAGTTTTCAGAAACCGACTTTTGGCCTTATTAAACGCATAACTATATAACGTTGTAGAAACCAGGCATAGATCATTAAGTAATCATTTATTTCAATCACTTCGCGTGCACCTATCTCGTTATTGATGTCGTGATAATGGCTCAAAAGGTAATTATAAAAGATATTATAGTCAAATGGGGTAATTGTAAACGTTTTTTGTATTCTGTAATTTGAAATTTCATATTTTGTGTTTAACGAGTAATTGTTGACCACTGTAATAATACCCATATAGTTTCAACTGTTTTAAAGATTTTCTCCAAATTTTACCTTCATACAAGTTACTCTCTGACTTTCAAAGACTGTTTAAAATTACCCTATCGAAAAATTATACTGTGCAAATATAAGGGGTAAATGGAAACACCTTATTCGATGTCCAATTGATCTACTAGTAAAGTTTGTTAGGGAATTGGAAATGCTGGTTTAGACCGGGAAGCTGTTCGGAGACAAGATTTTCCAGTTGAAACATGCAATGAGAACAACAATGCAAGTGAATTATATTTTTATGAAGCCTGACGATAAGTGCAATTTTT
>JAFFZR010008225.1:0-11308 GCA_018397195.1 Lethrus apterus | reverse complement strand
CATTAACTTCTCTTGATTGGATAATACATGCTTAATTATTGGGTTATCAGAATCTTTGGTCGTGGTTGGGGATTATATCATTGTATTACTTAGAGTAAATTTGCTTTTGTTTTCTAGTCCACTATTATTAGAACGTTGTATCAAAATTAATGTTTGGTTTCTATACTTAATAATAATATATCTGAATGTTACCTGTAAATTAGTCTACCTTCTTCTATGTGATCGTTTACAACTAAATAAAGTAACTTACGATACAAATTGTGGAGTCCTGGAAGTGTATCTTTTCCAAGGAGAATATGTTAAACAGCATGTTTCCCAAGTAACATGCTGGAATCTGGATAAATCGGTTTGGTTTAACTTGGGTGGCGCCCTCTAAATTATGACTATTCCCGGACTTATTACAACGAGATATCTTTGAACTGCACGCCGTCTCCTGAGCTAGTCGTGAGCCCGGTTTAAGGTGAGTAAATCGGTTAATCGCGAATTTTTCGTATCAAAGTAACGCATTAGCGATCAAGTGTTGTAAATGCACAGGATTGTTTCAATACAATCTCTCATTTACACATAATGTCAGATCATACGTATATATACACGCAGTATAGAAAAGCCATTATCTAAACCACAAAGACACACTGACGAGCCATAGATGGCGAAACGCGTCTGTGTATGGTGGTTAGATAGTGGCCAAATTATTTTTTCAATATATATATATATATTAGTAGGTAATGTTAACGGTTAATCCAAATTCAAATATATATAAACAAAGTTGGAGCTTCGTTGGGGAATACGGCAATAAAACCAATTAAATTATGTTCTTTAATTTAATACCAATATTTCGCATGTAGTACAATGCTTCATCATTATATGTTGGTTTAAAAACATTCTTGGGTTTAAGAACGTTACTATTTGTTAGAAATTTTTATTGTTGCACCAATCTGGTTTTTATATTAATTGGTTGACTAGGAAAATAAGATTTTTGAATCGGTTGATTCATTTGTTGTTAAACATTTGTTGATTTGGATTAAATATTTGTTGTAAATAAGGATTATTCTGAAGTGGTTTCGATTGATTAGGTTTTATTGTTGTCTGTTGTGGTCGTATTTGACTCCTATGTTATTCTATATTTTCCTCATCCTATGTAAATTGTATGGCTTCTTCGAGAGTTTTTGGTGATCTGCATCGTAATAAATGACTCATTGAACTATTTAATCCAGATAAATAAGCTCTTAATGTTAGATTCAAATGTAACGTTTTCTTCATTTCTTTTACATCATTTGGTAACATTGTTCACTCAAGTTTACTTGAAAGTAGACATCTTAAATTGATACATCTATCAGCGAACTGCATACATGTTTCGTTATTTTTTTTGACGAAGTAAATTTAAATCAGAAAGTAATGACTCTTCATTTCTTTGGTCCCCAAATGTTGTCAATGAAATATCTTTTAATTCTTAATAATTTCTAAAAGTTCTGGATGCCAATATTAAAGATGCTTTTCCGACCAATTTTGTTCGTATATGCATAATTGTAAATGCTATTCGTAGTATTTCGCCATTAGGTGCCATAAGATCTAATACTGCTTCACACGATTTTAAGAATGATGGTAATTTAGATGTTTCACCGTCGAATTTAGGAATTAATTCTAAATAGTCTTTTACAGTAATTTGTCTTATAGCCATTTTTGTAGTGTCAAGATTAGGTTTGTTGTCAAAAGTAAGTGTAGTTGTTGTGTCCCGGTATAAATGACTAACCGTCTTTTACCCTAACACGCAGATTCTTCACGTTCACGACAATACAACTAAATATCGTACTTGTATACGAACGTGTATTAATTAATTGATACAAGGTATTTTACATGTATTTATACATATGACACTTTTGTTATTATTTTTTCAGTCACTCATAGAAACTAACGATATAACGATTAAATTGAATTTAAATTAAAATTGTCTGCAACATCCTCCCACCTGAGGCACGAAATAGGCTAACGAGGTGCCTCACAATCACCATTTATTTACAATCTTGTTGGTATTCGAACCACACGGCCATATTTGGTAACGTATGCCTTTTTAGACACTCCCGAACTATCAGTAGGCTCGTTGAGACGCTCTTCGAGCATGTTGTTCGATGACGGCTTGCAGAAACGCTCTGGCAACATGGCTGGACCACATTCCAAGGGGTAAATTCGTTGTACAGGTCGTAACAGTTGGCCACTCTTAGTTTGTACACGTACTAATCGTGTTTCTCCATCTTTACCTGGTATTAGTTTAACAATACGAGCAAGGGGCCAATTAAGACGTTTATCGTTGTCGTTTCCTACAAGAACGACATCGTCTAGAGCTATTTGTCCTTGTTTCTTCTTCCAAGGGGAATTTTGTTTCAACTGACCTAAATACTCGATTCGAAATCTTCTGCGAAGATCATCACGAAGTTTTTTCTTGTACCGCAACCTGCGATTTAATGACATACTGTCAACTGCGTCACAGTCTGGCACACCATCTTCAACTAAATCTCGCAAATACATGGCGGGTGTCAGCGGTATCAGGTCGTGAGGTTCCTCGGATATGTACGTCAATGGCCTTGCATTTACTATCGCTTCGCAATCGCAAATGATAGTCACCATCTCTTCATAGTTAAGAGATGCCTTATCCAAAACTTTTCTTAACAATCCTTTCAGGATGCCAATGAGTCGCTCCCACCATCTACCCCACCAGGGTGCAGCTGGAGGATTGAAACGCCATGAAATGCGCTCCGCATTACTATAAGTAGCTATTTGGTCCCAATCTGAACTTTTCACGGCATTCTCAGTACCCACGAAGTTTGTCCCATTGTCGCTATAAATTGTCTTTAGACGACCTCTTCGAGCAATAAATCTTCGTATGGCTTGAATAAAATTATTAGTACTCAAAGATGTTACTAACTCCACATGAACTGCACGATAAATCGCACAAGTAAAAAGGCATATCCAGGCCTTTTCGTTGCCTTTTAGAAAGAGAGCGCCAGCGTAATCGATTCCAGTGACCTCAAACACAGCAGCATTTCTAACGCGGTCCGTTGGTAACGGTGATTGAGCTGCTTCGATTCTCTTGGCGCTGTATCTTTTACAGTGTTTTGAATACTTCATCTTCTTTTGATTTGTTTCTGGTAGAGGCCAATGTTCTGGAGGTTCATACAACCAGCTAGGACCCTCCCACCATTTCGATTGTAATAGCAAACTGGCTGTACGCCCGCGAGTCGACAAATCGGCTGGATTTTGCGTACCTTCCATATATCTCCACCACTCTGGAGCTATTACTGTACGAATTTCCTGTACTCGATTGCGGACAAACACAGACCATTCTTCAGTTTGCTTTATCCAACTTAAGATGGTACTCGAATCACTCCAAAAGAGGCATTCTGTTTCTTCTTCAAAGAAGAAGTAGCAGCTAATAGTTCCAGACGCGGAATAGATATTTTCTTTGCTACTCTCACGTTAGCTTGTAGCATTTTCATAATGACGTTGCTTTCTATTTTAATTTTAATGAAGATGACTCTATCTGACCTTATCCCTAGCCATCTTGGTATTTTTATTTGAACAAGAATAAGTAATTCTCGTACCCACTTCACAAATGTTGTCTTCGTATTCTTGTGTACTTCTGTATCCTAGTCCAACTGTGTCTCCCAGAGTTCCTGAAGTAATAATTCTGGTAGAAGAACAACAATGCAAGTGAATCCCCCGGGATCGAATATCTTTTGCGCCACAGAGAGAATTGTCCGCTTTGTAACAATGATTGTTTCGTGATATTCTTTGGAAGTCAGATTGACAGAAAAACTATCTTCACTCCTGTTCCATAACAATCCGAGGACTGAAGTGATATCATTCTTCCTTTTATCATGTGAAAATTCCGAACCTCTCAAATTGAATTTCCCCAAGGCCATATCATGTCGAGACTCATAAATAAAAGTTCGTAGTTCTTCTTCATCTGAAACACTCGTGACGTAATTGTCGACACATACTTCTATTATCATATTTTGACGTCCGAAACGTGACTTCAGACTGTCCACAGCCTTAGGATAATTCTCCCGTGTAGGAGGAAAACTTTCTACTAGTTCCCTGGCTCTGGAACCAACTACAGTAGTTTGCAACAGACACTGAAACTTGTCTTCAGCTGTCAGAACCTCGTCACTGAATTTTTTAATTTCAATTGCAGGCAATTTCAATTACTTTGTTGAAACTTGAGTAGGTTTAACAGATGAGCTTACGGTTACCGCATCTTTGGCATGTAATTTGTGAGTATACTCTATGTCCAATTTCACAAACTTAGTGGTATACTCTTCGCAACCTGTGAGTTCCATTATTAAAATATCTTCCGTAGCATCTTCATTCAGCATGAGTTCGAAGATTTGTTTATCAATTTCTCTCAGAGATAACTGTCTCTGTTGCAATATGCACCAAGCAGCTTCAGTTAGTACGTTAACTACTTCTGCATGTAATAACATTTCTAACGTGTTCGCGCTTCGTGTAAACTTAGCACGTCTCACAATACGACGTATTTTTAATTGTTCCATATTTTGTCTCTTCAACGCTCAACTTGGTTCAAAACATAAGTTAACCAGACCACGTTTATGAACAATTTTCACAAAATATCTTGTCCTGTCACGGTCGCCAATAATGTTGTGTCCCGGTATAAATGACTAACCGTTCACCACAAAACAACTAAATATCGTACTTGTATATGAACGTGTATTAATTAATTGATACAAGGTATTTTACATGTATTTATACATATGACACTTTTGTTATTATTTTTTCAGTCACTTATAGCAACTAACGATATAACGATTAAATTGAATTTAAATTAAAATGGTCTGCAACAGTAGTATTTAGTTTGTCAATTAAATTATCAATGTCAATCATAAAAAATAGTTAAAATAAAATTACTTACATTAAACAAAGAAACTGTATAAGAATGTTCATAATACACGTTAGAATAATAAAATCTCTAAGGGTCTCGATGTCTCTTTTATAGATGCATTCTTGTTTTGGTCTGAGTTTACTACTGAACGTCTTACGGTCGCATTCAGCCTTAATAAACCCAGTACCTTGTCCTGTTTTCTTCGAGGGTTTTTATGCCTCGGTCACTTCGACTACTGAAACATAAGTGGAAAGCCTCTCAATTTTGTTTCTTCTGTTTTGTTGAATTTCTTTCTTGAAATTCTTCTTTTGCATTCTGTTTATGAATTTCTTTCTTGAAATTCTTCTTTTGGATTCTCTTTCTGAATTTCTTTCTTGAAATTCTTCGTTTGGATTTGTTTCTGGATTTCTTTCCCGAAATTCTTCTTTTAGGTTTCTTTCTGTTTGAAGATGTTGTCTTCAGTTCTTCTTAACTGGTTTCGTTCAATGGCTTGGCGATGTTTGTCCTCCTCGTTGAACTGTGAGTTTTCGAATACTTCGTGGGTTTTTTGATGTGAATCTTTGTAATAGCTTCGTAATCTTGGGTTTCTTCTTGTAGGATTCGAGAAGTTCGAATTTGAAAATTCTAAGTTTGTTAAAACTCTTTCTGTTTTTATCCTACCGGCTGCGCCAGTTATGTTTTCGGGTCGAGTGGATTGCGTTTTAAAAAATACCGAAAATATAACAAATTTATTTGAGAAAGAAGAGTAACACTTGATTTTTGAACAAAACTAACTAACTAATACATTCAATACGAAATATATCGATAAACTGTTTGTTAGAGAGAAGATCCTACTTTATATATTTTCTTTATCTTACAATGGCGTATATAATATTAACAAAATTGTATATCTATCTCATGTTTCTCATCATTACTGGTATCATTACTATTTATTCGCAATAACAATTATATATTATGTATATTTATGCAGTTTTTCTTTTGTAGGTTTGTGTACTTAAAATGGACCGTCCATGTGACAAAAGCAGTATTTATCAAATTAATGTGATGTCAGATGACCAACATTTCATGGCTTGCAAAAATGAATGTATGTATATTATTTTTGTATTATTAATATTATTTTTGTATATGTAATTATGACTGTATCAAATATATAACTTGCGCTTCTACTTTTATTCCTGCTTTCGTTTTCAATATGTATCTTCATATGAATAATTAAAGATTTTTTAAAAACATTTCTAAACCTCTAAATTTGTGCCACCACCAATTATTTTTTTATTTGATATTCTCACATATCTTATTCTTTAAAAGTTTATAAGTTTCATTTCATTTATCTGGATGACTTCTCTCGTGGAGTAATCTGTTTATTTATGTCGTCATTCAGTGTGGTAACGTTGATTTTGGCCTTTGTGGTTTTCTCTAAGTATGTAGTCGGATCTGTAGTGATTTTCTTATACGAGGGATCATCAAGGAGTGTTCTTATTTTTCTATCGTAGTCGATCTTGTCCAATACCACGGTGGCATTTCCTTTATCGGCGGGAAGGACGATGGTGTATTGTCTTTCTGAATTTCTTTCAAACCTAAAAATTATTTTTTTTGTAATATTGCTCTTCGGAGGTTTCGCTTTTCTGATGATAGAGCTACTTCTTGTCGTATTGTTTCAGCGTTATTCGGTTCCACTTTTTGTAGAACTGACTCTACCCCACAGATAATGTTTTCGACTGGAATATGTCTAGGTGCTATGGCAAAGTTGAAACCTTTCTCGAGAACGCTAACAGCCGCATCACTAATTGTTTTTTGATATAAATTGTGTACTGTTCTTACAGTTTGTGTATGTGCGTTTTTTGTTATGCTGGTTTTTCTTTTGTAGTGCTTCGATTTTTCGTTTCTATTTGTTGGTTTTGATGTCCCGATCTGTTTCTGCCCTTCAAGTAGATGATTTGTCTGTTTTTTCCTATAGTAGTGGATGTAATAATTTGCTTAGTTGCAGGTGAATATTGTGAAGATGTTTGCAGTAAAACATTTGTAAGATTGGTTACACGCATGGTTAATTAGAATGTTAGTGACAACTAATATATATTAAGATGGTCGTGTGTAACAATCGCGTAACTATGTACAAACGGGGCCAAAGGAAATATCGTACCAATAAAACGCACGTCGACTTTAAAATGAACGGAAGGGTTGACCGTATTGAAAATGGATCTGTTTAAAAAATTCATTTATTCTAAAATTTGTGTTACTCCAATGTTCCCCGACATAATATTATTATATTATCTTTAAGCTATTTATAAATGTAAAAAATGTTTTTCAGTTTAAAAGTATCCTAAAATAATAAATATTGCACAAAAATTTATTATTATGATTCAGGATATATTGAATTCTGTCATATAGTTGTTTGTACCACCAAACAATTAACAAATATCTCTAAAAATAAATTAAATAAAACGAGTATAGCAAGCGATAAAAATAATTGTATTATGAATTAAAAAAAAAAATATAACTACGATTTTGTCCTACGTTAATTGTTACTACATAAATAACATAAATCTGTAACAAACAATTGATTACAGAATGCACACGTAATAATACATTTAATATTCCTAAATATTTCAATTCCAGATTGAAAGAGACTGGGAATTTCCCTAAACGCTTTTGCTGGAGGTATTTTCTAATTAGGGAAAAACGAGCCGGCTCTTTAAGTTTGGGATTAACAATGTATTTTCGCTTACATTTTTATTCCATATAAGGCTATGTTACTAGTGATGTGAATTCCCCAAAACACCTTTTATGTATTTATGTATTTATGTTTCTGTTTATGTAATTATTATTCTATTACAGTTAATTTTTTTCACACCTTAATTTTTTAAAGTTTATTATTATATATTTTGTAGTAAATATTGTTTTATTACAGTTTATTTTTTTCCGTACTTTCATTTTTTAAATTTTATTATTATACCTGTTTTATTATTATTATTATTTTTTAAAATTATTATTAAATGTTTAATTGATCATGTCTGTTTGTATTATATCCCGCACAAATATATTTTATTTCACTATTATTATCATTTATAGTATTTTGTGTTTATATCGTAAGTTTTCCTAGAATTTGTTTTCAACTTATAAATTGCAATGTCAAATTTATAGATGAATGATACATTTAAAATGTTTTCAATAATAAGTTTTGCTCTCAACTCTGTACTTTAGTAATATACATCGTAAAATATTATCGAATGCAGCGGGTCAGGTACCTGCTCCGCAAACACGGTCAGCACGATCCCGAGGTCATTTGTCGTTAATTTCGACGTGCGTTTGGTTTTATTGATACGACATTTCTATTGACCGAAATAGTACGTTGACAGTTTTGTACAAATGTAAATAAACTGTATAGTTCCTGTTCAGAGTGTTATTCAAGCACAAATAAAATCTACCTCCAGTTATTTAACAACAAATATCCAGCAAGTTTCTATCAGTATCACTTAGTGTCCGACGGTTTTGGTGTATTAATTCCCGTAGTAATACTTGGCTCGCTCGTTTTAAAATGTTGTTTGTTTTTATCGTTTTTGTGTGGAATGATAATCTACAGCAATTCGGAAGGAGATTTTGGCCTCAACATCGACGTAGAAACGTTGTCACACAACAAACGTCCTTTCTCGCTACGAAGTTTCTCGAATTTCTTCGATAGATGGTACACTTCCTCCCCGTAGAGGTATAGTATGCTACTTCTAATGTTCTCACGGACGTATAATTAAAAATTATTATTACCTCCAGTTTCTGACCGTGTATGAGTTCTGTCCTGAAAAGGACTGTTGCTCGACGTTTCGACGAAATCGCACTCGTCATCTTTTAGAATTACTTTTTCGTTGACTGAATGTTCAAGTGTATGAGAGGTTATGTTTCTTTTATAATAATATGTTGTTCAAAATTGTATCACATATCGTTTTTTTTTTTTTTTTTTTAATATGCGTATATATATCATTAAAATATTCTAACGTTTAACAATTGCAAATATTTTTGGGTTTGACTTAGATAAGTAATGATAAACTTACAATTTTAATGAGTGTTTATCGTATAACGTGCGAACGGTGTTAGGTCATTTTAAACATACGTAAAATTAAGTTTTTTGAAGTTATCGCTAATTACGGTAAGAATCCGACGGGTGGTGGTGTCTTTTACACTAAAAAGGTTTTACCTAGATTTAATGTTTGACGAGCACGACGCGACTCGAGCCCCTTTTGCGTGGTCCGGCACCTCACTTCGAAGGGTAGTGTGGGGTTTTAAAAGTCGCTGTTCGAGCTCACCACCCCGTTCTTATGATTTTCTTCAAAACAACCCCAAAGCCGTCCGTATCGGTATTAACTTGGAAAGCCAATACGTCTGGCCAAAACTCAACCCCTTTCAACTTATCAAACTCGGAACATTAAAATTTCTTATTCTAAGTTTAATGATAATAATTTTGACTTTTAGTTGTAAATGTTTGGTTTTTTTAACAAAATAAAAAAAAAAAAAAAACCAAACATTTACAACTAATAGTCAAAATTGTTTGGTTTCATTTGATAGATGTTGACCAATTTTACGAGGGTCATTCCCGAATTTGTTATAAAACATATATAGAAAGAAAGAAATTAACACACTAAAGCCAGTTATTATTTATATAAAATTCTCAATTCGTTCTTTAACGCGTAATGTAATGATTAGTTTACCTAAATTACCACCATATATTAAAATTACATTGATTTAGAGGTGTTCGATTATTTTTTCCAATACTCTCCTAGTATTCAAAAGAATTTTCAATGTCTAATACATGTTTAAATCTCACCGATTCTGTCTTTTTATTAAACGCACCACTTTGAAATTGAGTTCAAGTTTTGACAGAAAAATTAACGTTCTGTACTTACAAACCGTAGTGGACCTTGCGTGGGTTTCCTTTATCCCGTCGATTAATCCGCCACGGCAACCCTTGTTCTGATAAGTTTTTAATTACACTTAAACGTTTTTAATGTCTTCGCACTTCCCGATTTTATTCGAAATAGTAAACAATGTTTATTTAGCGGCGACGTTTTGTTGCGATACAATTTCACGATAAAGTTTTTCAGGTATCTTACGAACAATTCAATTCTTTCTTAAACTTTTCTTTTCAAAAATTATTCAAAAACACGATACTTAAATATTTTTCTGTCAACACGATACTTTATCTACTTGCGAGCTTATTAGTTCTTACTTGATCGTACAAAATTTATTCAGACAACACGATTTATTGATTACTTTGAATTCCCTTTTCCTTTACATAATATTGACACTTTTCTTGAGTTAAGAATTTTGACAAATTAAAACTTTACCTATTTTACAAAATAAATTTAATTCGAATTGAAATGGAAACTCCAATTACGTACAAAGCAAAACTTTTTCTTCTTTTTCAAATCACTAAATTCGCGTACCGAACACCGTACTTCAGCACAGGGAATTCCTTATCCCGATTAACAAATTAAAACTTACTTCAATTGCAAATTCACTTTCTTTGCGTACCGAACTCCCGTTCCTAACGCGGTCACCAGGGAATTAATTCATTTTTCCGCCCGAGTATTCTTAATCGTTTTCGTCACGTCGGTCGTCGGCTCATAACGCCGTCATCTTAATTTTCATTGGTTCTAAGTTCGGTACTTCCCCTGTACCTACGACCTAACTCGCGACTTATTTGGCTTTGCTGATTCGATTGTATTTATGTTAACCGGAAACTCTCACGCAAAATAAAATAAATAAGTCTACAGTATTGTTGAACGTGTGTTGATCGATGAGAAACAAGTATTCAGTCTGTTAGTATATCTGAATATTAAACATAAAAATATATGACTCAACAACATCAATTGAACATCGATTGTGCTATACAATTTGTTTAAAGTAATATTTTTTGGATGTTAGATATAATCGCAAATGTGTCGTAATGTATCAAAAATTCTAACCTATATTGGTTAATTGGTTTTACAATATTAATTGGTGTTATGCAATCAGTTGTTGCATTGTATGTCAATATAATGTAAACTATTAAACAAACAAAAATAAAACAATAATATTAACAAAATGGAGTTAAAAATGGTAAAACATACTTAAAATTGAGTGCATCATCTTGACATACGTCTTTTCGACATTTTTGTATGAGTTATACTAGCGCTAATACGGTGTACACCTACATTAGTATAATCAATGTTGGTAATTGTGAAACTTAAGGTTTTATAATATACATGGCATCGGGCCAGCAAATACATATATTGCATTTGAATAAAACAGATGAAGTGTACAATAAAAGTAGTTGTTACAGGATTTGAAAATAGACTTGTGCGAGGTTATTGCAATCTGTTTTGTCATTTATTGCGTTTGGTTCATTTTTTATTTCTATCATTTCGTGTATTAATCTCGATTTGT
>JAFFZR010008223.1:0-11398 GCA_018397195.1 Lethrus apterus | reverse complement strand
TTCGCCTTACTGTCCAGTGACTAACAGCCACAAGGACATCATGAAGTTACTGCTGTATCTTAACAGTTAGTCGTGGGTTTCGCAACGAGGTTAACACAATGAAGTGATGTCTCTTCGATTCTGCCAATTTCTGGTCGCCGTTTGAAAGATTTTCTTCGAACTGCTGCCCGGCTTACATTCAGTTCCTGATCAACATATCGCTGATTAAGGCCAACGTGAATTAAAACAGCAACTTGAGCGGCTACCTCTGGTGCAGTATCCATTTTATCGAAAGATAATATCGACAATTGACATATTTTAACAATATGAAATTTTCTACTGAGACTTGATTTTGTAAGCACAGATAAATAGTCTTTTAAATGTGTTTTTTTTTAAATATGTTGGCTCATTTTAAAGCTTAATAAATAGTCTTTTAAAGGTCATTATTTTTTTTTTTTTTTAATATGTTGTCTAGGGGGTGACAAACAACATTCAAAGATTGTGTGCCAGGTGGGTCGATTTATTTGTTCGTATGTGAAATATACTAAGTTTAAGTCAAAAAAAAAAAAAATGACACGAATAATAAATGAAAGGCCAATTATTTACAGCATTTATTTCTGATTATAGATGTCGATCTCTGAAACCGATTATTAGGTTGAATCGATTAAATATAAAAAATAATAAATAAATAATACAAGAGTAGCATTTATTATCTTTTCACGTAACTTTTAAATCAGTAAAAAACGCAATGAATTATTTGCAGCACTGAACAACCTAAATACTAATTAAATTCACAATAAATTAACACCATTTTACCTCACTTATAATTTTATCCAGTGAAAGAGGAAAAAAAAAACGTTATTTCGAAGTATAAACGTTTTAATTAAAATTCCAATTATATACATAGAAAGCTGCATAATGATGGGTTTCTAGGTAGTCATTTTAGTAATCTAGTTATCCGGTATCGAAACCATCCTACATTACAAATCCATTTATTTACGGCGCGCAAAGTGCGGAGAGCGCATTTCTTTCGTTTTTAATGTCGGTCGTGCCTCCTCTCACCACACATGATTGATGACGTTTAACGTGACCCGTGACATCGAGAAGGCCGCGAACCGGCGCGTACATCACCTCAACTTTAGCTCCACTTTCTTTGGAATCCTCCTCCTTTGCAAAATAAGAGGTGCGATCAAATTTACGACTGCGATGTCTGCAATAAATCGGGCGTCAAGGAAGAAAGTTATTAGGAAATGAATAAAACCAAAAAACGGGCCTATTTACTATCTTGTAAGTTGAAATGAAACGGTTTACTTTCTATGAGGATGTTGTGGTTCGCTGATACATATTTATTAAAACATCCAATGCTTTAGAGGAAATTGTATCATCCAAGCAAAAAAACGGAGAAAAATGTGTAACAAAGTCATGGGCCTCTTCGGCCTTTAAATTTTAAAATAGCTCATAATATTTTAGCTGATCTTCGAAAAAATATAAATTTTCTTCAATTTTTTTTTTTTTAATTTTTCCCTTAATTGTCTTGTCTCGACGTTTAAATTTAATTAAAAAATTCTTGCTAGAATTATGCCTCACTGAGAATTTTTTTTCGCATATGTCTTGGTGGATCGTTTCCAACACATCCTAATATGCATTTCCTGTAAAATGAAGCCTTCCGTAACCAAAAACTGTATTTTGCATGAACGGAATTTTTATTCGATTCGTTTATTTCCGTCAACAGGAATGTTATTATAAATGGGTCGGAAAAATTTGTATGCCATGCGATGGATTTAGCGTAACTGTTTAATATTTCAAATTAAAAAAAATCCCCATGACATTTAAAAAATATTCGACGTAAAAAATTTAAACAACTATTAATATTCATAGAGTTATGATCCAGATAATTAAATGTCAATAAAGAATTACATAAGTTAATTTTTAGGTCTAAGAATGATGTAATTGTAATTCCAGTAGTTACTTTAGAAATGTTTCATGTACAAATTTTACCAATGAGCCTAACGTGTTACCTTTCTTGGTTTAATTGTCACGCTACTACCAACAAAAAATGAAATTCGTCAGAAAATCGACAAAAAACACATGCATAATTAGTCAATTAAAAAACAGCTATTCAAATTGTTTGGGAAACATTTTTAATTTTGAGACAAAAAAAATTAACAAAAGAATCCAAACCGAACCCAAAAAATTTTTGTATCAGCCTTAAACAAAAGAATTAAAAACTAGCTATTTTTTTTTGTAAAAATTGAGTAAATTATTTACCATTCAAAAAATCAAAATAAAAAATCAATAAAAAAAAATAATTATATAAACTAAAATCGGTAAAAAATAGAACATTACTTAAAAATTAATAAAAATTTTAAAATTGAAAAACTGAATTTCTTAAAAAATGTTAGGCACTTGCCGACCTCACACGAGGTCCTTCAATCCTTTCAATATGCGTAAGGGTATCTGGAAAAATTTTGTATCACAAAAGAAAGAAAGTGAACAATAATGAAACCCAACCCAACGCAAAAAAATTTAAATCAAACAACGTTGAAAAAATCGCCATTGAAATTTTTTCGGGTACTATACTTTTTAAAAACACAGAATTTGACTTTTTATAAAAAATATTAAACAAACCAAACCCAACCCAACAATAATGAACGAATTGCCTTCCATGTTTGGAAAATTTTAGAAAAATCTTGTTTATGATTTTTTTTTTAATTTTATAATATACACACCAAACCCAACTCTACTGACAAAGTTATTTTTATTTTTTTTTATCAATAATGAACAAATCGCATTTCTTTCAAAATAATTTTTTTATGGTAGCTTATTTGGAAAATTTGTTTATTTACATTCCAAAATTTTTGAAAATCCATACTTAATCCAACCTAATAAATACCTAATTTAATATATTTTCGAATTTTGATAATTTATTTATAAATTCAAAATAAATATTTTAACGGTAAATAATTTAGTAAAAATTGATGTTTCAGTTTGTTTTAAAAACTGTGTGTTAATGAGATATTTAAAGTAATAGTTAACTTTGGTTGATAAACAAATGGGATTGTAGACTTTTATTTGATATTTTTCGTGCCATTTAAAGGATTTTTTTTTTTTTTTTAATTAATTTTGTCAATCTCTTTCCTGTCAATCTTTATTTATTTAACGATTTCCTAATTAAGTCAATTAAAAAATTGTTTATAAATGTTTTCAAGTTAAGTGCCTAAAAATCTACACAGTACAATTAAAAATTTCCGCGTTGGTTTTTCCATACATCGTTTAACATTGTGAACACCTGTGTCATCACGAACGCAAACAAAAAGACGTGTCGTTCATTATTGATTCAATAAATATGTCCGAATATTCCAGTGTGACAAACGATCGGTGTCAAAGTTTCAAACGCTCCCTAAAATTCTTTACGAATGGTCGCCCATACCTTGTCATCGAGTCGCTTGTATGCAAATAAACGCGTGGAAAGTACAGAGGTCAGGCCGTTTATTTTGTAAACATTTATAAGATGTTTTACCACAGATATTAATAGGAATCCCAATTATGGGTGTGCGGTGTCACTTTACCTTATTTGTTACACGGTGAATGCCCATGTTTATCGGTAACATCGATAAAAGTTCGAAGGCTTCCGCGACGTATTTGTTAGTCGAATAACTAATAATACAGGGTGATTCAGCTTAATCGTTCGTTAAAAGTTTATGAATTTTGTTGAATATTTTCTTCAAAGTTTGATGTTTTCGGGGTTTGAATTGCTAATTTATTACATTTTTGAATAATAAACCAACAGAATTATTCAAACGCAGATAACACTGATTCTTTATTTATGGAGAATGTAATAAGATTGTAAACATAACTTATCGTATGTTTAATGAAAGCAACAACCTATGAACAAAAAATAAAAATAGTACAAGAAAAATATTATTGTGTGTATAGTGTTATTAGTGCAAAATAGTGTGTGACGTTATTTTGAAAAATGTCCGGTGAACTGAAAGATTGCACTAAAATAAAAAAAGCCACTTGATTTGAACTGCCTTTATGGTAGCACAAGAAAACAATGTACGGTCTAGCTCAATGATGGCGAACCTATGACACGCGTGTCAGTGCTGATACGCGAGCTCATTTTTGGTGACACGCATTTTAAAAGATAAAAAATTTCATAATTCAAATATAAACCCGAAATAGAAGATTTAGCAGACAAACTTCAGCACCAAAAAAGTCACCAATTTTTCATATATATTTATTTTCTAATTGTATAAATTTATATTTATTTTCGAATCATATATTTATTTATTTTTGTTTTCTAATTATACGGGATGTCCCCGAATGGTCTGTACAAAATAATAACACATATTCCTGAGGCCAAAATAGAACGATTTAACCCAACTTACCTCTATTCAAAATTGCTTCGTTTAGCCGCTAGAGGGATGCAAATTTCCTGAAAAGAAATCGTTTTTTCAAGAAAGCTTTATAACGCTTTTCGCGATTGGGACCAAATTTCGTATGTGGATTTGTACTGAATGAAAGCATTATTTGGCATGTTATTTTCTCTTCTGCCTGTTTTGTAAGTGGTCAAAAAATGGTCATCCACATATTAAGAAGCTCATACTTTTTCTGTTATTTGATGAATACTTTTTTGCGGATAAACACATATGTTCCTACATTTCTTGTCTCTTCCTCCATTTCGTCATTTCTCATAGTTTAGGCAGAAAAAATTAATAACCCCCAACACGAACTAGAAATATTGATCAAATCAACGAAAAAAATTCACAACAAATGTTCGAATATACCGCCTTCTGCATGAATGCAAAGATTAACACGTCGTAAATATTTAAACTGGACCCTTCTCATCATTTCGACATCGTTTTTTAGAGCGTCTACTGCAGGAATTATGGCAACGCATCCAAAATACAGTAGACACTCTAAGAAACGATGTCGAAATGATGAGAAGAATCCAGTTCAATTTTTTACGACGTGTTAATCTTAGCAATCATGCAGAAGGCGGTACATTCTCGAACATTTGTTGTGAATTTTTTCGTTGATTTAATTAAAATTTCTAGTTCGTGTTGAGGGTTATTATTTTTTTCTGCCTAAACTATGAGAAATGACGAAATGGAGCAAGAAACAAGAAATGTAGGTAACTTATGTGTCTATCAGCAAAAAAAGTTTCAAAAGTATTCATCTAATAACAAAAAAATTATGAGGTTCTTAAGATGTGGATGACCATTTTTTGACCACTTAAAAAACACGCAGAAGAGAAAATAACATGTCAAATAATGCTTTCTTTTAGTACAAATCCCAATCGCGATAAGCGTTAGAAAGTTTTCTCGAAAAAACGATTTCTTTTCAGGACATTTGCATCCCTCTAGCGGCTAAGCAACTTTGAATAGAGGTAAGTTGGGTTAAATCGTCCTATTTCAGGAATATGTGTTATTATTTTGTACATACCTTTCGGGGACACCCGTATAAACAAATTAATATTGTAAGTTAACGCTGGGCTGGACTGGGCTTCGCATACAGTTACGTTAACATCCTGGCGGCAAACATTCCTTCCTTTCCCATAAAAATCAAGGGAAAAATTGTAAGGCGTATCGTAGCAATAATGATATCATTTTTTTGGAGCAATAATTTTGGCAATTAAGGGATAAAATTAAGGAATCAATCATCGAAAAATCAACGTTAAAAATATTATAAAATTTTCATTAATTTTCTTAATAATTTGCTTAAAAGCGATCTTTTGTGTTATAGGTTTGTGCAGAAACTGGAAGAAATTATTCATATGAAGAAATATACTATAACAGTAAATCCCTAGCTTCATTTTTGCGACTATCGCTTAATCTCAAATCTAGAGATACAATAGCTATACTTTTACCAAATATACCCGAATATCCAATAATATTTCTTGGTGCTTTAGAAGCAAATTTAAAAATTACCACAATAAACCCTATATATACCGCAGGTAAGAATTAAGCTTTCGTGTCGTTTTCAATTATGAAATTATCAAGTAAAACAAAACTTTACAGATGAAATAAAACGACAACTTTTAAATTCCAAAACCAAAGTTATATTTACGCTTAATGATCTTTATGCAATCACGAAAGAAGCTATAGAATTATCAGGGTTACTTATGCCAATCATCGTTATAAATCAAACGGTTCCTTTTTGCATAATTAACTCATTTCAGTCTAAAATATACATATTTTAGCAACACGAATCGACACCACAGGGAGCTATCAAAATCGAAGAAATTTTGGGAAAACACCCACATCGAATTTACGAAAAGATTGGTAATGAAGAAACGGCACTTTTGCCTTATTCTAGTGGAACGACGGGATTGCCAAAAGGCGTCGAACTCACACACAAAAATATCGTCTCTAATTTACAACAAATTTCTGTACCAGAATTTCAATTAAATTTAGATACCGACGGTACACCGGTCCATTTGTAAAATAACATACCAATAAGTTGTAATAGTTTTATAGCTTCCCATCAAGATGTTGTTCCAGTCATATTGCCATTGTATCACATCTATGGATTAATTGTTGTTATGTTGAGGATGTTTCTACAAGGCTGCAAGGTTATAACTGTACCCAAGTTCGACACAAATATATTTATTAGACTACTCGAAGAGCACAAGCCTAATATATTATATGCGGTACCACCTATAAGTAAGAATCTTTAATTGTTCCTTAAATAGTTGAAGATTTGTTTATCGTTTAAGTACTAATGATCCTGAACAACCATAATATCAGGTTGCATCATTTAGAATCTTTAAGACAATTGGTGTCAGGAGCGGCTCCTCTTGGAATAGCAGATGTGGAGAGATTCTTTGAAAAATCTAAAGGAAAAGTTAACTTCATGCAGATTTATGGCATGACAGAAACATCACCAATTACTTTACATCAATCAAACGTATTAGAAAAGGGAATTAAATTGGGAGCTAGCGGTTTAGTTGTTCCTAATACTCAGTGTAAGATTATCGATATTAACGATCTCAGCAATACACCTCTTCATGTAGGCAAATCGGGTGAATTATTAATTAAAGGCCCGCAGGTACGTTCATAAAACATTTGTTTGATGCTTAGATATAAGAATGGCAAGAAAAATACATCAAGAAAATTCTTTAGATTCCAGTAAATAAATATATTCAAATGTCATTTGTAGATAATGAAGGGTTACTATAACAATGAAGAAGCAACAGCTAATACAATAGTAGATGATGGGTGGTTAAAAACTGGCGACATAGCGCATTTCGATGAAGATGGTCAATTTTTTATAACTGATCGACTTAAAGAACTAATAAAGGTTAAATTATGTAAAGAATTATTACAAGTGATCATGATCAATATTACAGGTAAAGGGATTCCAAGTAGCTCCAGCGGAATTGGAAGAAGTTTTACGCGATCATCCAGCAATAGCCGACGCTGCTATTGTTGGAGTTCCACATCGAAAATTTGGTGAAGCACCAAAAGCGTTTATTGTTGCAAAGCCTGGTTTGCAGATAACGCCTCAACAAGTCAATGAATTTATAAACAGTAAAGTCGCGAAATATAAACAGTTAACTGGCGGAGTGGTAATTGTCGATAGCATACCCAAGACGCCATCTGGTAAAACACTCAGAAGAGAATTGAAGTTACTATGATTTGTCTTGTATAGCAAAATATGTTTTGTTCTGTAATGTTTATTTTAAAGGGTATTTTTTGTAAACGAATAAATAATTTCTCTAACTTCGGAGTACTTGGAAATTGGATTTCTTTCAACCCATAACAGAGCTTTGCAAATTACTTTTACGAAGCAAGTTTGTGCGAGTGTATTGAAAGTGTTTGTCGTCAGTCTTTCTCATTGAGGTTCCTTTTTTGCATTGCCTCTTATACTGCTTGTTGGTGGTTGTTCCCAAACAATTTGCTGTTTTTCGTCTTGTGCCAATACAATTTTTTTATTATTGCCATTACCATACTTTCTCTTATATCTTCATACATACATATTCTAGTCACAGCTTTTCTCAAAAAGGAACGTGTGAAATTTTTCTTTTTAATACAATTAATTAGACTCCCGAAACAGTGTTGCCAACTCAAGATGAGTGATAAAATGGGAAATTCCAAGCGTTCGACTTATGGTAGAAATCATGAGAGCTGGCGCGTCAAGGTCATGTTTGAATTGTATGAATCAAGTTTCAGAAATCACATGTCTATTATCATGTTATATACATTTACTATATTGCATACTTTATATTTAAATCTTTCATCAACATGCGAACCGAATGCGAGAAGGAAATTCATAATGTCGAAAATTGTTGAATTCAAATGGCCTTGACACACCAGGTCTCGTGATTTCGACCATATTTGCAATTATCTGTTAAAAAAGTCAACGTCTGCTCTGATATTAGGTACCAAAAATGAATTCGCCAATAAAGAAAACAGCAATCAATACAAAATTATTTTTTATTTGCGATGCCACTTTATTCTGTCGAATGAACTACAAGTCTTGGAAAATAATATGAAATAAATTATTAAATTCTTTAGAGTTGCAAATAAAATTTATCCATTTATTATTTATGGGAAATTATTATATCAAATAGGAATTTTTTTAGTTACTTGTGGGAGTTTCATTTCTCCACTGTTGGTGACACTGCTCCGAAAGTCCGAACATTTCCGATTATGAACGAACAAACAATGTTTTCTAGTAGTTTTACAAGTTTTGTAGTTTTGTAAAAGCAATATTTCCAAAACCAAAAGTACAAAAGAGTCAAAACTTTCTTCTGATGTTTTATAAAAATGTAAAGCTGAGAATATGTGCGGCAGGTTAGCTTGGTAAGCGCAACTAGTCTACATTTCTGTATTTTAACCACCGATTACCATTTTAACTACCTAAATACGTTTATAATCAAAATTTAAACTCATCAATTCATACACAACTAATTCTGCAATATAATTTTTATTTTGCACGTTTTCTTTAATGTTAGTTCTTTATGTCCGGATGAAATACAAACGTCTTGTGAATTTACCGACAAAAATGGGAAACTCTCGAAACCCAAATGGATTGATAGCACCATATGTCCATATAAACCATTTTATAATGGTCCTCCAACTACAAACGTACCGGTTTTACTTCACAAAAGTTATTACAAAGAAAATATAAGTGAATGGCCGGAATACTTGGTTACACCGATGAGATGGGGTTTTGTACCATCATACGTACGTTAATAAATGAATACTTACGTCAGTATGATAAAGATTACTTTTTAATAGCAGTTTGATAAAAGTGTACTTATGTACACACATAATGCTCGTATCGAGACTGTAACTAGATCACATATGTATAAACCAACTTTACTATCTGGTGGACGGTGCATCATACTTGCCGAGGGGTTTTATGAATGGCAAACGACACAAGGTGACAAGAATAAACAACCATATTTTATTTATCAGGATCCACATGCAAGTTCATGTAAACTAATGTAAATTAATAAATTTAAATCTTATTTTAGGGATTTGAAAACAATACGTCATCAAAACATAATGATCAGACAAAAAATAAATATTTGATGAAAATGGCTGGATTATGTACATCTGTCAAATTCAGCGATGTAAGATAATTTTTATAATTAAATTCTCTATTAATTGATTGTTTTAGAATACAGAGTACTCTTGTACGGTTTTTACAACCGAATCGGATAGTTCATTATCTTGGTTACATCACCGCATGCCGGTTATATTGAACACACAAAGTGAAATTGAAGTGGGTAACGATGCATTTTTAAATTATTTATTTTGTAATATATTACAGGATTGGCTCAATGCAAAAACAGTTGGTTATTCTTCGATACTAAAACAAATATCAGAATCTTTTGACAAAAGAGTTGACAAAAATTTCAAATTAAAATACTACACTGTTGATAAGAAATATGTTAATAATACGTCAGTGAATGAACAGAAATGTATGGCTAGAATGAGTGTGAAGTAAGTGTTAAATTTGTATTTAAAATGTGTGACATAAAACTAGGTAATAAAGTAATTTATTGATATTTTAGGAGACTGAACACTCTTGATGGATGGTTAAAATCGAGCAAATGAATTGCGTGTATTTTTTATAAATTATGTATTAAGTAATAATAATTAAAAATAACAAAACTGTATGATGTATTTCTTTTATAATAAGAAAAGTAAGGCAAACAATTATATAATTTTATAAGTCTTAAAGATTATCAATCATAATAATAATATTACTCGTATGTGTTTAGTGCCTAACAGTAAAAACTAATTATAGGCCAAACAATAATATATACAAAAAAATATACAGGGTCTTCCTTAAATAAGTACAGATATTTTAACAGGTGATAGCTGACAATAGCCCAACCCCAAATATACAAAAATGACGGTCCTATGTTGAAGGGTGTGCCAGAAAAAAATATTTAAGTTTTGAGTAAAATATGGCAGTAACGCCGAATTACCAACACTAAAGGTTGTTTTGCAACATTCCATGTTATTCCCGCCAAAGAAGTTGATTTTCAACGCGACACATATTGAAATGGACACATGAAAAAATGACATTTTTCGAAAATTTAAAATGACTATAGGACCGCCGTTTTTGCGGATTTGGGTTTGGGTTAAGGTCAGCTATCACCTGTTAAAATATCTGTACTTATTTAAGGAAGAGCCTGTATATAACAAATTATCATACAAAATTATTGAAAAAAATATCATTGTAGACATTACTATACATCCTTATCAAAGGCGCTTTCCACAGATTATGAAAGTTGAGTTGTATCATGAACTACAGCTACAAGTTGTGGACAGTCAATTTTCCCATTGGTAAGTTTCCAAAGTAAAAATATAACGATTATAATAATGTAGAATTATTAAAATATTTAGAAATTCGTAATAGATTTTTAAATCATCAGCGTAGGTAAGAGTGTGACAAGTTAGAGATTCCAGAAAGTCACCAATAAATAATACAAATAGTAAAGGTTCTAAATTCGATCCTTGTGGAACTCCAGATGTTGAACATACTTTATAATCTACACCATGAAGAAAATGCATGTATGTACAGCGGTGGAAGGAAATTTCCGGACACCTACTCCTATCATGAGTTGAATCGTATGTCTTTCGCTAGTTCGTACGCTCTTGTAAAGTTGGTTGCTTAACACTATTTAATGATAAAAACACGATCTTTGTCTCTTCGGTTTGAATTCTCGCTGCATCAATGTTTCGAACCTTTCTGTACTTACAAGTAATTATTAATTATATTGTTTACTTTTGTTTACTACAAACCGAAAATTTTTCTGTTGAACGAAATAATTTTCATGCAATTTTTTTCAAAAAATTTGAAATAAATATATCTAATAATTTTGATAAATAAGAGCTGATCTAAAAAAATTTTAATTTCAAAATAGGTCTTCTACATACAGTTTAAATATTCA